>JACEIK010013127.1:0-28024 GCA_018107945.1 Datura stramonium | reverse complement strand
GTGAGGCCGTGCGCTTTGTGTAGTTGTTCAGTATTCTGTTTGTGTTGGCCGTGTGGGGCCATAGTTTGATAGTAGTGGTGACCTTGCCGGTCACGTAGATCTGCAGTAGTTCTTATGTTGAGTCACAGATGACTAGCCATGCATGGTGGCCTTGTCGGCCCGCATAGGTCCCCCTTTATAGGTATGTTTCTGGTTAGCTGAAATCATATGCAGGTGGCTATAGGCCCAATCGGCCGGAGGCTGTATTTACAACCGTTATATAGCCCGTTGTTTCTAGAAATCTGAGATAGAGCTAGCCAGGCACCAGATGTGCTTAGGCTCACCAATTAGCAGGCGAGGTCCTTCTAGGGCACCAGGTGCCAGTCATACCCCCCAAGGCGGGGCGTGACACAAATCCCGATACATTTTCATGGAACCTGGATGAATAGAATATCTGGTACCATGTGCCTCATGTAATATCCGAACTCTCAATTTATCGACATACGGAACACGTAGTCAACCCTGGTATCATAGCACACCATCTCCCCCTTGGGAGAAGACCTCCACCTTCCGAGTCCTCACTGCCTCCTTTAGCTTCCTCAATATTGGATCCTCATTTTGCCTGGATTTAACATCAACCACCATGGACGATTCTGACCTGTTATGCATTACAACACAGCCATCAGTCGAGTCGATCAATCTAACTCCTAGCCTTGCAAGTCGGCGGACATCCTTCACCAACTCCTTCTTTCCTTCATCCACGTGGGACACACTCTCTATAAAGAGCCTACTAAGCACATCCGCAACCACATTCGCCTTGCCCGGGTGGTAGAGGACACTCATGTCGTAGTCCTTAAGTAATTCCAACCACCTCCTTTGTCGAAGAATTAGATCCTTCTGGGTGAACACATACTGCAAGCTCTTGTGATCCGTAAATACATCCACGTGGACCCCATACAAGTAATGCCGCCATATCTTCAATGTAAACACCACCGCTGCCAACTCAAGATCATGAGTCAGGTAATTCTTTTCATGGACCTTCAGTTGTGTCAAGGAATATGCTATTACCTTCCCACGCTGCATCAATACACATCCCAGTCCGACTCTCGAAGCATCACAATAGAAAACAAAGCCATCAGTACCCTAGGGTAATGTCAACACTGGTATAGAAATGAGACGGGTCTTTAACTTTTGGAAGCTTTTCTCACAAGCATCCGACCATTGAAATTTCACTTTTCTTTTAGTCAACTTAGTCAAAGGTGCCGCAAAAGATGAGAAACCCTCCACAAACCTTCTATAATAACCTGCTAAGCCCAAGAAACTCCAGATATCTGAAGGATTCACCGGTCTGGGCCAATTCTTCACTGCCTGTATCTTTTGGGAATCTACCCTTATGCCTTCGCTTGATACCACATGACCCAGAAATTCTACTGAGTTCAGCCAAAATTCACACTTGCTAAACTTTGCATAAAACTGACGATCCTTGAGGGTTTGCAGCACTATTCTCAGATGAGTGGCATGCTCTTCCTCGCTCAGGGAGTAGATAATAATGTCATAGATGAACACAATCACAAACATATCCAAATATTGCTCGAACACCTTGTTCATCAGGTCTATAAAAGCTACCGGGGCATTGGTTAGGCCAAAAGACATAACAACAAATTCATAGTGACCATACCGAGTCCTAAAAGCGGTCTTTGGGATGTCACTCTCCCGAACTCTGAGCTGGTGATACTCGAACCTGAGGTCAATCTTAGAGAATCACATGGCACCCTGAAGCTGGTCAAACAAATCATTGATCCTGGGTAAGGGGTACCTATTCTTGACGGTAACCTTGTTCAATTGCCGGTAGTCAATACACATGCGAAAGGAACTGACCTTCTTTCGAACAAATAAAACTAGTGCATCCCATAGAGACTGGCTCAGTCTAATTAAGCCCTTGTCAATTAGATCCTTTAACTGATCCTTCAATTCCTTTAGCTCCACTGGGGCCATCCTGTAAGGAGGGATAGAAATAGGCTGCGTATCTGGCAATAGATCAATACCGAAATCAATTTCCCTTTCCAGAGGGACACCTGGAAAATCCTTGAGAAACACCTCCGTGTATTCGCACACCACCGGAACTGACTGAATAGTCAGGGTCTCGGACTCCACATCCTTAACCCTAACTAGGTGGTACATGCACCCCTTAGAGATAATCTTCATAGCCTTAAGATAGGAAATAAATTGACCTACTGGCACCGCCGAACTACCCTTCCACTCCACAACTGACTCACCCGAAACTCTATGGTACGGGTCCTACAATTAATCGAAGCATAATATGGAAACAACCAATCCATACCCAAAATGATGTCAAAATCAGTCATTGCCAATTCTACTAAGTCTGCGGAGGTAACCTTATGCAACACAGTGACAGGGAACCCTTTATATACCCGTCTAGCTACAATCGAACCACCGACAGGGGTAGAAACTAAAAATGGTTCAGACAAGGTCTCGGGACTAACTCCAAGGCTACCAGCAATGTAAGGAGTCACAAAAGACAATGTAGCTCCCGGATCTAACAAGGCATAAACATCAATATGAAAGACACGCAACATACTAGTGACCACGTCTAGAAAAGTCTCCTTCTCTTGGTGCGAGGCAAGGGCATAGAATCGGTTCTGGCGCTTTCCGCCACCTCCACTAGTCGATGCTCCCTGCGGGGCGGGACGGGCTAGAGATGCTGCTGTCCTGGTGGTCTGTGCATGGCCCCTATCATCAACCTATCTAGCATATGGGCATGCTCAACGCATATGCCCAGGTCTACGACACCCAAAACAGACATCTGAACCGAGCAGGCACTCCTCGGTGTGACTCTTGCGCCACTTCCCGCAGGCTGGAGAGGTATACTCTAATTGGGTTCCCCTATGATCCCTTGACCCTGAACCCCTGTTCCTATGATCACCCCTAGTTCTAGATGGAACACTAGCTGAGGGATGGTGTTGGGGCTAGTGACCTCTGCTGAAACTGTGGATGGTAGCCACTGTCAGAGCTCTAATGCAAAAATCCACGACTATCTGTCCGAAACCTCTTTGCCTCCCTCTCCCTCCCATGAGCCGCCTCCATCCGCTGGGCGTACAACACTATGAGAGGAAAGCCCATATCCTGGTGAAGCATGGAAGTCCGGCAATCCTTTTCTAAATTACCAGCCACACCATGAACAAATCGACTCACCCGCGCCCTCTGATCCATCACCAACTCTGGGGCGTATTTCGACAAACGAGTGAACTCAAGGGAATACTCAAGCACTGTCATCTTTCCTTGAATGAGGTTAACAAACTCAGCTGCCTTCAATTCCCTCATTTCTCGAGGGAAGAATCTATCAAGAAAGGCCATATGGAACTCATCCCAACTGATAGGGCCCGCTCCTGTTGCCCTGCTGTTCTTCCGTTGCTTGTACCAAATATGAGCGACCTCCTTTAGCTGATAAGAGGCCAAGTACACACACTCCCCATTTGTCACTCCCATAACCTGAGTGACTTTTAAGATCCCTTCAATGAACTCGTGTGGATCCTCCTCCACCTTCGATCCCGTGAACTTGGGAGGGTTCATCCTCAAGAAGTCTCTAATCTGAGCCGCCACCGCATTGCCATTCTGTGGAACCTACGCATCAGCCTGCTGATTGACCTGAGTGGTCAAGGCCTGAGCCAACATCTAAATTGCCTCCCGAAACTCGGCGTGGGAAGCTGGCTTTGGTGCTTGGGGCTTCGGAACAAGTTGGGCTTGCTGATTCCCATGATCATTTCCATCTCCGTGTCCTTCATCATTTCTATTCCTCCTTCCATTCATTCTTCTAGGAGCCATAATTCTGGAATCGCGAATCGCACGAATTAAAAGAATGTAAACGCTTTTCATCGCATGAAATAGAACATGAATGAAGGGAACATTTCCTAGAAATTTTAGTAGCCACTTTGTCATAGGTGTGGCGCACTTCACACCCATGAAAAAGAATATACCTAATGTGGCTTTTAGACACCCTAGGACACTTCAAATCTGTGGCTCAGATACCAAGTTTGTCACAACCCGAACGTACACCCAGATCGTAGACACGGGATAAGGGACCCCGAGGTACCCCAAGTCGACCCATGGCTCATGCATACAACTAATCTCATTCAAATAGGTAGAACAATAATAATAAAGATATAGCGTAAATGTAATCATAACATAGCATCAAGAAATACCAACGTTTACATAGCTGAGTACTACATACTTGTTTGAAAACCTCTAATACATAAGATGAGTTGATGGAACAACATCCCTAACTAACCCGACCAAAGCTGAACGTAAAAAACATGAAAGTCTATAAAACAGCCCTCGGAATATGAGGACTCACCAACAAGCTGAAAGCGTAAGCTGAGATGGCCTAAGGGTGAGGATGAGCCTGAGATCCGGACCCTGTATCATGAAATGATACAACATAGAGTATGCGGTCGGTACATGGGACCATGCTATTGCAAGGTAAGTAAAACAGACATTCTTCAAAAGCAACATGAAACTCATAAATAGACAAAGGAGAAGGAAGTCAATACTTACATCAAAATCTTCATAATGATCAAGAGCAAGGCGACAAATCGTTATGTCGTTCATTATGTAATTGTAAGCTTTATCAAAACATAGCAGGCCAACAACATAGACATAACAATGCATAAAACATGTGGAACAATGGGGACTCGTCATAACCAACACCATCATGGTGACCTTTCATGATGCCCCCTTTGCCACCATACTCAAGTGGGCGAGCCGACCCGCACTTGCAGGGAGCAGGGTCGTGCATAGGTGATATCACATTTGGGGGATCATTATCAATACATCATAACATTTCTTGATCCGCAGTGTACGTGGTTATGAGACACCCGGCATAGTCCTTTGAACGCGGGCTGCGTGCTAGACATGGCTCTTGAAAACAAGCATATAGGCTCAACCACTTAAATCATTAACATCATGTATAAAATTCCTTTAGCTAATATATAACATTTATCATCATTTTATCCGCTTTAACATGCTTGTAAGAATCAAGGCTCTTTGTATCGGCCAACATGATAAATCGATAAATCATAAATTGTTTCATAAATCATAAATCATTCTTCATCATGTGGGCATTTCCCAATACTTCATCATACTAAATTCTTTCAAAATATACTCATAAGCATGGGTAACTTGGATTCATGCATTTCCATAATCAATAAACCTAAAATAAAAAATAATCATCATAAATCATAGTTTCCATGAACTTCCATAAATAGGTAATTTAGATTTAAAAAGGATTGAAACATGATTTTGAAGGAAATAATCTGAAACCTTCCCATCATGCATATTTCAATAGCTGAGAACTCAATTAAAACTTGCCCACAAGGAGAAATCACATTGACATGCTTTGGGTAAAAACCCCTTGGAATTTGAGTAGGAGAATTCATGAGCTTACTAATCCAAAATTGGGCATGGGTGGGAAGAATTCCACCCATTTAAAATCCTATATGCATCGGAATGGATGGACTCGAAGTTCCTTGAACACCCACAAAGAATTTTGAAGAAAATTTGGGGAAAAAGGCCTTTGAATCTCCCAAAACCTTCCTAAATCCTTGCATGATAATAGGCATGCATAAAGTATAGCGGTATTATCATACTCGAGAAAACATCCATAACTGACGTGGTTTAGGGGCTAAAAATGTGGAAAGATCGAAAATACCCTTAAAATAATTTCCTTGTCTCAAACGGACCAACACACCGACCCAACGGGTCATGGAAACATTACGGCTCGTGGTATCGAGTAAATCGATTACCTTGCCTCATGAAATGTCTCAAATCCATTACGACTGATAAGGATGATTTCGTTACAACAAACCACGGGTTGTTAGATCGGCCGTCGCCGACCCTTGACCAAATTTGACTTCCCTTTCCACGAGCCTCACCACGACTCGTGGTGGCATCCAATGGAGTCATGGTATCCATCCGTTAGATACACTTGCGCTTTGGAAACTTTAGCAAACAATCAACGACTTGAAACAACGGGTCATTCTCTCTCACCACGGATCGTGGGATGGCCCATTGCTTCCTCCTCGGCCTAAGTCCCAACCTCCCAAAGACTAGTGACAATGGCTTGTTTATTACTGACAACAGATCGTTGTACCGTTCGTTGTTTCCTCACGATTCACGACTTCCCAACCTTGTTGCATATGACGACTCGTGGTATCCTACCACAGTCATATGGTCATTCGTTTTGTGATATTTTTGCCGGTTTTACGCACTTTTCAATTTTAAGCGCTAGGTCTATTCTTAGGCCTTTTCCAGAGTGTGGAGGAAGGACTCTGGGTGAAATCATCCCCAGGAACACCTCGGAATACTCACACTATAGGAATTGACTACTAGAGTCGACATCTCGAACATAGCATCCTTAACTTGGAGACTAGATGGTAAACACAACCCTTATAAATATCTTTCGGCCTTAGGTAGGAAATAATGCGACCTACGGGTGTGGCTTAACTACCCTTCCATTCTAGGGTAGAAACACCCGAAACTAGAACTTATCGCATGGGTTCTACAGTTCATGAGGCATAACATGCATGTATCCAATGCATGCCAAAGATAACATCAAAATTTGTCATGTCTAACTCTCTTTGAATCTGTTGAGGTGACTTTCTAAGAAGCTTGTGACAAGGCGGTTTCTATCTACCCCGTCGAGTTATAAGCTGAGTCACCCATTTGGAGTAGAGACTTAGAAGGTTTCTGATAGGATTTCGGGGCGACTTCAAAACTACTAGAAACATAGGAATAAAAGATAAAGTATCCCATAGATTTAACAATTCATAAACATCAAGAAGAAATACTTGTAACATGCAGTGACTACATCTAGAGATCTCTTGCTCACAGTTATTGAGATGAGAAGGCGCAAAACCTGGGTGACACGGCTACCACTGCACTAGTGGATGCACCACCTTTGAGTTGAGCGTCTTGGTGGAGGCTGTTGAGCTTGGTGGTTGGATCTCAACCTCTACCATGGCTCTATCATTCTTTGGACAATCTCGAGAATATATTGGGCCCTACACACCCAAAACATGCACTTGAACACCCTTTAGCACTCTCAGGGTGCCTCCCACCACCACACATGCGCAAGTTTGGAAAACTAGGCTCTCCTGACCTACTCCTTTGACCTGCGGAGCCTTATGCCCTTCCTAATAACATGAGATCCTAGGTGGTACACTAGCTGATAGCGATTACTAGAGCTAACTGGACTCTAAAAGACAATTAACGATGTCCACCACTAAGCCTTTCTTTGGGAAAATTAACCACTACTCATCCAGGCCTCTTGGCGCTCTCTCCTAATCCTTTATCTAATCCGCCTCCATCTAATTTGGTGTATACCTTAATCCGAGAGAGTATAAAGTCAACTATTCGACATGCCGTCCACCACACTCCTTGACCGGTGATCGGACATCATACACAAATACGTTCATACGGGCCCTCTGATGTGCCACCATCTCCCGGTAGCATACTTGGACAAGCGGATAAACTCCAAGGCATACTCTTGAATAGTCATATCATTTTTTGCTTCAAGTTGGCGTTGCCTCCCTCAACTCCCTAGGGGAAGGAATCTATCTAGGAAAGTTGTCATAGACTCATCCCGGCTCATGATTTGCGCTCTGCTCTAGTCTCTAAATATAAGATTTTCCTTCAGCTTCTAGGAGGCTAAGTCTCACGCTCTCTTCTCCCATAACCCCATAATCTGGGATGAGTCTGTACTCTTCCTCCGAGAGACTCGTGTGGGTCCTCATCTACTCTCAGCCCAGGGCTTAGTTAGTTCATCCAGGAGGAAATATAAAACTTGGCGCATTTGCGTCCATTCAGTGGGACATGGGCCACCACTTGCTGGTTGACCTAAGCGGTAAAAGCCTGGTCCAACATCTGGAAGCTGCCTAAACTCGACATGAGAGACATGCTCGGGCACATGATCATGATGGGGCTATTGGGGCTTGATGGTGCCCATCTCCCATTGCCATTCTCATGACCGTTTCCATTTCCGTTCCTTTCTTGCCATTAACTCATCCGGGAGGTAGGATTCTACAAACATGTATAGCATGAGTTAGAAGGATAGAGATACTTCATCGCACGACATAGATCATTTAAGAAGGAAATTTCCTAATAAGATCCATAGCCTCTTCGTCATAAGAATGTACGCTTCACACCTGTGGCTTTTGCTCATAACGTGTTTCAGACCTCCTCAGAAACCTGCAACCCTTATCTCTGATATCAAGTTCACGCGAACATAAAGGCTGATATGGACACGAAATATATGAACATGAAACAAGACCATGATACATTAGCAGCAGAACGAAAAAACGCAAACATTCAACATTATAAAAAACATAGCCGCAGTTCAGTTAAAAAGTCTGAATAATAAAAACATTTAAACAACGAAAATCTCAAAATGCGGAATGCAAGTTGGATATTCAAACTATGTCTAAAAGGCTATAAAATACTGATAAGTGATGGGACCACACACCAACTAGCTCACTACAAGTCTGAAATTAAAAGTGAAAAAACTCAACTAATTGCAGGTCCTCGAAGGATGAGGACTCACCAGCTTGACAAATGCAGATCGTACTTTGGAAATAGGCTAGCAACAAAGGGCGAATTTGAGCATCGATCATATATCATGAACAATGCGAGGAATAGAGTGTACGGTCGGTACTTGGAATATATTGAAGTATGCAAGGTCAGTAAAATAGGATAAGTAAGTGAAACTGAAATCATGCATATCTTAAATCATAACATCATAAGATTCGGAGAGTAAAGGTTGTATGGTAATATCGAAAACATGAAATAGTCATAATGAAATATGTACATATGGCTTGCCATATACGAAATAATAAGTAAAGCTCATAAACTAATCCTTGGATCAAACCTGTTGAAAACATGATATAATATTTTATAGAATATGCATTACTGAAATCAAGAGGAATAATGGGAGACTCGTCTTAATTGACAACTACCATGTATGAGTTCATGGTGATCCAGCATCTTTCCAACGTGGAGGAAAGCCATCCTAATCCTTTCCAGTGCGAAGGATTAAGTAAGGTGTGATATCACGATGGGCCCTTGGGCCCACTGAAATGCTCTCTTGAGAGGCTCAAAGTATACCCATGTTGGCGCATAGTTTATGAGACTGGGAACTTTGGAACCCTTAGCCTACTTGGTGCTGTACACTACTCCAAAAAATATATATAATGCTCCTTATATTCATACATCAAAACACAACTTGAATCTTAACATATGGGGAGTCTTGACTCCAACACATGAGATAACTGAAATTATTAGCCTTGGCTAAATCATGAAATCTTTCTTAACTTGAGTAGGCTTGCCCAAATCTTAACTTCATTCTTAAATGAAATAGACATCATAAGTAAAATCATAAACATATTCATGGGTAATTTGTAAACATTCACATATGCTAGAAATTTCATCATACTTGGAAGCATAAATCATAAACTCAACTTTTCACGAAACTTGCATAATTAGGCATCATGTTCTTAAAATTTAAAATCCATGAATTGTAATCAAAATGGGTACAAAACTTGCCCATGAATCTTAGAAACATCCTTTTAAGAAACATGAAGAAAATTAACCCATGAATTAATCATGGAGAATTTCATAGAATTGGGTTAAGAACCCATAAAATTATACACTTAAATATTGATTCTACACCCTTCCTAGAAAGCCCAAGAGATTTGGAGAAGAACTTGAAGAATTCTAGACTTGAACTCCTTTGGGATCCTCAATCTTACATGCATGGGGAGAATAGGTTAGAATAAATACAAAACCCTCTTGAAAACCTCCCTAGCGAGCTTAAAATGACGTAAGTTTAGAGACTAGGAGCTTAGAAGTATGAAAATGCCCTTACTAAATTCACAGAAAAATTGCTCACTATCAAATCCCACGAATCAAACCACGAGTCATACCACGATACCATGACTCTCATAGGTTCCTTCTGTTATTGCCATTTCTTCAATCTTTGAATTTCTGGGTTTTCCCTTTGTTCACTAGCATTTCGTACCACCATCCCACGAGTCATTGGACCCATTCGTTACAACAACTAGGAATATTCCCTGCTCCTTCATATGGGTATCGATGCTTGACTCGTTGCTCCTCACAATGGGTCATACCTTGACCCATACCTTCCCACTTTGTCACCCCAGATCCAACCAATGAGTCCTTACCGCAATCCGTGGTTCCTCGGCATGACTTATGTGTGACTCATTACCTTCCATCCTGACAGTCTAGAACCAAGCAGCGACTCCATTACTAGGTCCCAGAGTCATTATCGAATATTTGCTATCAACTTTTCCTCACAAATGTTACTTTAACCACGAGCAATCCTCGACCCATTACTTCTTCTCTGCTTTCGTATCATGGTCGTTCTAAGGTGATTCTTCCCATTTTTTGGCTGATCACATTTCAAATCGAATCTAGTGTTAGAAACCTTCAGTATTACAATATCAAAGAATAACCAACTTTGTTTCAAGTATGGAAAAAGGAACTCATATGAGTCATCAAGTGGCACAATGAATACGTTAAGTGAGTCATTTGCCACTAACGAGTAAATATTCTGAGATGGGAACTCAGAGTTATTTTAGTAATTTTCTATATTTTAAGAACATAATTTTGAACCTTTTGGGATTCCTAAAGAGTATTTTTAAGGGTTTAATTAGTCACAAATCATATTCCGCTTCCATTTGCAACATAAGAATCAAGATCGTTATCTCTCAAGTTCCTCAAGCAAGCTAGGAAGTCTTCTTCTCCAACCTAGGTTCTTTAAGCTTGATTCTAAGTTTGACTTTTCAGGTATGTAAGACTATCTAAAGTGAGGATTTCTAATCATCCTTATTCTGTAAATATATGCAAGAATTCATTAAGATTAAAGTTAGGATTCTTTAGCTAAATTCTAAAATTTATGTTTCTTCCTATCTCTTTTGAATTTTCATTGTTGAGTTATTCCTATTGAATTGTATTCCTTTTCTATTGATTATTACTTTCTTGATGCTATTTATGATATTCACTTGAACTCTTGAGTTATTCATTGTTGATGGTTTATGTCTCTTATCTCCTGTGCATAAAATCACAATTTTGAAAGCATTGTTATTAGAGTTAAAAGGCATTATTTTCATAAAGATATATAGGTTTTTAAAAAGAGTTCTCATGAAGGGTTTGAGAAGAAAGCATATTTTTAGCATGATTTTCAAAAGACTGGTGAAGTCTTGTTTTGAAACTCATGAGATGTTTTGAGCATGGAAGTTCCCAATTTTTAAAGAACATTTAGAGAAAAAGGCTCCACATTAAAGTTTCTGATTTTGAGTGAAAGGCTCCACATAGATTTCAAAACATCTATTATATCTATAGCTAAAGTGCTTTATAAAAGTTGTTTTCAAGATTTTCAAATAGGCATAAAGTATATGAGCATATGTTCCGGGAGGATCATTTAGCACTTAGATGGGTAAAGGGTTCAGATAACTCTAAAGCCCCATAACTATGAAGCCAACATAGGATAGGATCATGTCGTTGGTAGGGTGACTCCTCAGATAAGTCCCTAGTAAGGACTTGAGTTATGGACCACAGTTATGATAATTAAATGCCTTGGTATGAGTAGCTATGCCAACTTGAGTGAGATAGTTGGGCATCATGTCATCATTCATGATATCGGTTATGAGAAACTCCCCAAGTTAAAGATATGTATTTTATTATGTATTTTCATAGATTGTTTTAATGCACGAGTTTTATTATATAACTTCTTTTACGTGATCATATTGTTCTTTATGCATCATTTAAAGTTTATATTTCAGTCAAAATATTTCAGTCAATTAATCTTTCAGTTCATACACTTGCTTAAGCGTTGTTTCATTCCAACCTTATTATATATCGTACATTCCATGTGCGATGCCATTGGTGTTACATATTATTATGATGTAGACTTATGTAGAAAGGATTAGTAGCAGATGTAGCGGTAGGACGTTACTATCATTCGGTTGTTGGTGAGGCCTCCTATTTTTAGAGAGTCCAATTCATTTTGAGTTATTTATTTTATAGAGCTCGAGGTAGCCATGGGAGCTATGTCCTGATACCTATTCTTTAGTTATAGAGGCTTTATAGATAGAGTTAGAGTTCGATTAATAATGTTACTTTATAACATTGATTTCAATTTCAGTTAATAAATCATAGTTTATTTTATTGAAACCATAAGTTATTACTTTACTATGCTTTAGTAGATCTAGCTATTAGTAACCCGAGGACAAGGAGTTCGCATGGATCACTCTGTATTCTGAGTGTCGATCGAAACGTCCAAGGAGTATAGACTCGGGGCGTGACAAACTTGTTGTAGAGCTATGGGTTCAAAAGTTCTAGGTGTCCTGAAGCCCCGTCTAGTAGTGTTCTTCTTATAAGTGTGAGGTGCACTACATATATAAAAGGGAGACAATGATATGTTAGGAAATACTTCCCCTTCTTTCATATTTAGATGGTGTGATAAGTTCCAACTCTATAATATTCTCTAACTCGTGCATTATGTTTGGTCATGCCTCTCTTTTGTATCTGAAGACATAGAAAAAATGCCTCTACAAACAGGATGCAAACTGGGAATGGTCACCTCCCGGTTCGAGAGATCTTATATTAGATCCCGGATGGATAACTACTAATGGAAGGATTCTAGACATTGATTATCCTAGTATGGGGTATTAGGCGGAAGTTAATGAGGACCCTCAAAACAATGATGAGCCAATTTTGAAGCCATGCACACCAGAGATAGAGGGAGTTGAGTTTGCTTCTTATCGGCTCAAGGATGTGGCTAATATTCTCTTGCCTCCAGAGGTATGGCGGCACTGTTGACCTACTAGGACTGAACTTCCTAGACTACGGGCCCGACATACAGTGCACAGCACTGGCTCTAACTCGATTCACGGAATCAACGGGCTATATAGCGGCGTAAATACAGCCCAAGGCCAAGTCAGGCCTATAGCCACACAGTACAACAACAACATTCTTGATCTCTTTAATATAAGGAACCTGGGGACCAGGGCCACCATCGACTGGTGCCACGAGATCCAGTAACGGATGCTAGCGGCTACGTGACCGACAGGTCACCACTGCACCCAGCCCAGACTAAGACCTCACCAAACATGCCAACAATAAACATACATACGGCCCCACACAATAGGCGTAACTAACCCTGAGGAAATGCCATACAATCTGCCGAGCCTCCTAAGAATGCGACAGATAGTGGGACGGGGCCGGCCTGCCCATACTGTACAACAAAAGAAAAGAAATAAACCTCTAGGCCCAATCACAGCTCCCGGATGGGGAGGCGTGACTCAATGTGTTGGTTGGAATTACGAGGTATCGACTCCTCGTCTATAGTGCCTGAGCAAGTAATGGTACTGGCAGGCGTCAGATACTATATTTTCCAAGTGGCCATGTAAACAAGCGAGCATATTTGAATATAAGCACCTATAATACTAGATATCTGAATAGTATACGAAGCTTCATTTGAAATTTGGCGGGATCTGAAATAAACTTGTATATATTGAAGGTAGGTAGAAGCATACGTGGCGACTTTGCTGTCTATCGGCAAATAAATATCATATATATACGTATATAACATACAAAGAGACCTATCTGACCCCATCTTAGGAAGGTGCCATCCAACACATTCTATATACCCTTACCCCAGGTCAAAAAAACCATCCAAAATAAATCCCACTTTCTGACTCACCTACTAACTACGAGCACCTCACTGGCCCCATGGGTCTCTAGCTCGGACTATGACCTCGATATATATATAAGCTGTTTGAGTCCGGAGGATCACATGCTATACTCTATACTCTGTACTCGTATTTGTACTGTATATGTAATGCTATCTTGATCGACTGACCTCATATGGGGAATGCTCCATCCACGTCTTCGTCTCTAGCCAGGCGGCACCACTCCTTGAGTGGCGTATCCCCACCCTCGGCGGGCGAGTCGACAGTTACTAGCCCGGGGCGGTGAGAACGCTCAAAGGAATTTGCCCTCATAGCACAAACAAGGCTCAACAAACAATAATCACGTATAACAAGCATGTTCAATCTGAAAATACTATCCATGTTTGATATACGATTACGATTCTCTTTCGCATTAAATTGATTCTCATGCTGAGCTATCTTGTATACGAAATATTATCGACTATACGATATAGCTCTACTAACTTTGTCCCGAATATAACATAATACAAACGTAACTGGCGGATTCCTCTTGGACTCAATTTTCGACTTCTGAATTCTTTCTTCTATAGTTCACGCTATTTGCTATACTAGGATTACTAACTTGCCGAAGGAACAAGCTTTACATACCTTAAACTGATTTCCCAACTAGCGGCGAGCTCGGTGGAGGTATTTCGCTATTTCTCCCAAGCTTTGCATCCATATATATATCAAATTAGGACAAAAACTTAATATTACGAAAAGAAAATATCACTTTTAATATATATATAACCCAAACTTTGACTTATCAAATACGGTCGAAACTCACTATTTCTCGAAGTCTAGGGAGAAATAGTCACTTAAGGGATAGGAGTATATTGACACTAATTTGAAGCAATTCCACTTACCTTAGCTCGATAAGGCGACGATTCGCCAACCGATTTCACGAAACTAACTCTGTAGGAATGTCGGCCGAAGCAATACTTCACTACCCAAGATTAATTTGAGTTTGGACGGCGTTTAATAGCGTGCAGGCGTTTCAAAGGAAATCGCTCGTACCCTCGTTTTTACGGTTTACTCCCCATGGAAATTATTGATAATGATCTAAAAAACCAAGTGGAGGCTTTATATAGTTGGGACCTTTAAATTCGCATTCGGCGAATGCGATTTATAAATCGCATTTTCCTTGCGGCCTTGTTGACTTGGCTTTTCCGGTCTTACTGGGTCCTTTCCTAGCATGTATGGCATTCTAAAACTCTTGGCAACATGCGAATAGGCCATCTATATCAAGAATTTACGGGTGTAACATCTCCACATAAGAACATTCGTCCTCGAATGTAACTTCTACTTATGGGGATCTCAACACTCGACTTACTTTTAGAAAACTTTGGCGAGTTTCCACAGCCAATATGGACTATCTCAAAACACAAGGGAAATGCGAAAACGTCAATACGGGTATTCCACACAATACTACAACTTCATCACGTAAAGACTAAAGTCAACTATCTCATTTATACATATAACATAGACATTTCATGTGATAACAATGCTAACATACCTCTTGATGAAACTGGCAGAGCAGAGTGAGGATATCGACTTTCATATCTTCCTCTGCTTCCCAAGTCATCTCTTCTTGGTTCCTATTATGCCATAGTACCTTGTGAAGCAATATCTTTAGTTCTCTGCCTACGAATCTGCCTGTCTAGATGGCTCACAAGAACCTCTTCATAGACGGCTCTTGAAGTAACCTGGACATCGTGGGGTAGGACAACTGCAGAGAGGGGTCTCCTATGCTTTCTTAGCATAGATATGTGAAAGCTAGTTGGAAACGGACGCTCTAATTTTTGGAGGAAGTTCAACTCGTTGCCACTTGGCCTACTCTCCACCGAATCTGATAAGGCCCAGCAGATCTCGAGGCGGAGCTTACCTTTCTTATAGATCTCATCACCCCTTTCATTGGAGATACTTTCAAAAATACCTAGTCATTCATATTAATTCCGGGTTTTAAGTAGTACATCGGTATACGATTTCTGGCGGCTTTGAGCAGTCGGTAGACATTCTCGATAAGCTTTACCTTCTCCTATGGTGATGAATAATATCTAGCCCAATCGGCGTTGACTCTCCTACTTCAAACCGACCAAGCTGGCGTCCCACATTTCGCCCATACAATGCCTCAAAGGGTTCATCTGGATAGCTGAGTGGTAACTATTGTTATAAGCAAATTCAATCAGGTAAATGCTCATCATTACCTCAAAATCCAACACACACACCGTAGCATATCCTCGAGCGTACGAATAGTGCGTTTCGCTGTCCATACGTACGAGGTGGAATCTTGTGCTCAAGTGTCTAGTTCCCGGACCTTTCTGAAACGACTTCAAAAAATCTAACTGTAAATTGTGCTCTATATGAGATAATAGATACTGGAACATATGTAATGCGACTATTTCTACGATACCAATTTGGCATAATCTTGACGAAGGAATGTAGCTTTCTTTGGTAGGAAATGGGTTGATTTCGTCAGCCTTTCAACTATTACCCAAATGGAATCATGTCTATTCTGAGTACGAGGTAATCTTTGCTAAAAGTCCATGTTCTACTTTATTCCCACATTTCCAAAGAGGCACAACTATGTCTTGAGTCAATCTGCTGGTTTACGGTGTTCGCTTTACTTGCGCGGTTAGGACCTTTGGGCTACAAATTCTTCTATTTCCCTCATACCAGGACACAAATAGAGTTCTTTGATATCGTGGTACATTTTCATCGCACAGGTGGAGAGAATGGCGGAATAATATGTGCCTCACTCATAATCTGCGATGACCACAGAAATATCTAGAACATAAAGGCGGCCTTTACATCGTAACACTTCATCCTCAGTTACCTGAAAATCTGGCGCTTTCCCTTACTGAACTCTATCGTTAAAGATGAACCGATTGGATCTTTATATTATCGTTCCTTTACCTCCATCACTAATGACGACACAACGGTGTTACGAATTACCGCTGTTGTCCTCTGTTTTACGCTACGAGCAGCTAAATTGGCTAATTGGTGTATTCTTCTGGCCAACTCCCGCTGCTCGGGCTGCAAGTACGCAAACTCCCCATATATTTGTGGCTGAGGCATGCCACTATGTTGGCCTTTCCCGGATGATAAAAAATGTCCACATCATAATCTTGTAATAACTCCAACCAGTGACGTTGCCACAAGGTCAGCTCCCTGCGGTGAGATATATTGTAGGCTGTTATGGTCAGTGAAAATTTCCATATGGACGCCATACAAGTAATGTCTCTATATCTTTTATGGTGTGGATTACAGCGGCTAGTTCAGTCTCATGGGTATGATAATTCTTTTCGTGTTTCCTCATGATGCGGAAGCATAAGAAATCACTTTCTGCGTCTTTTCGCATCAACACATCCCAACCCAATGCACGATCGTCACAATACCTTTGAGTAACCCTCATACCTTGGTAATGCTAACCTTTGTGGCGGAGGTTAATGCATCTTTCAATTCTTGGAAACTCTACTCATGCCTCTATCCCATTGAGCTTTGCGCTGCGTCGGCTTAGTCGGAGGTCTTTGCTATGGTGGAGAATCCCCCTCAAAATCTTCTATAGTATCCTGCTGTCCTGAAAACGCTGCGGACTTCGGTCGGAGTGGTAGGTGCAGGCCATGTTTGGCTTGCTTCTATTTTACAACGTGTTCTACCTGTATACCGACATCCGATACAATATGCCCCAAGAAAGCTCTTGGGTTCAACAGAATTCACATTTTGAAGGGCTCGCATGTAACTAACGGTCCACGGAGATGCGGAGCACGGCTCAGCAAGTGGGCACAGTGCGCCTACGAGCGAGAATACAACGAGGAATATCATCGATAAACACTATCACGAACGAGGGTCTAGGTATGGTCTGAAGATGTTGTTCATCGGAGTCCATAAATGCTGTTTAGAGTGATCGTCAGCCCAAGGACATGACCGGGAACTCAAAATGGTTGTATCACGGTCTAAAAATTTGTCTTGGGAATGTCTCTTTCAAGGACTCGAACTTGATGGTGTCAGGATATTAAGTCAATCTTGGAAATTTGTTGCACATGCTTGATGAAACAGTCATCTATTACCGGGAAGCGGATGCTATTCTTAACTATAACCTTATTGACTGTCGGTAATCTCTACACATGTGGAGCGAGCCATCCCTTCTTTCTCCCAGAATGAACTGCACACCCCTAGGGAAAGTACTCGTCTGATAAAGCCCAGCAACAATAGATCATGTTTGCTCCTTTAACTCTGCGAGTTCGGCGGGAGCCATATGATACGGAGGAATTGATATGGGCTGAGTGCACACGGTAGCAAATCGATTGCAAAATCTATTTCCCTTTGCGGGAATACCCGATAGCTCATCTGGAAATACGTAGGGAATTCATTAACCAACCCAGACAGACTAGAGTCGGGAGGCTCTCGAACATCTGAACGGCGACAAGGTGGTAAATGCATCCATAGCTATCAACTTCCTAAATTGAAGCGAAATAAACCTACCTTTTGCGTGTTTGTCTTGCCCTTCCTCTCGTCTTGCCTCCACTGAAAGTGGAATCGGACCATTTGGTCCATTCTCGTTGGCATAGCATGACACCAACCAATCCATACCCATATTGGCATCGAAATCAATCATGTCTAACCTACCGGATCTACGGTGGTTTGACGATCGGCAACCTCCGTGGACACCCTCGGTAAATCCTGCTTGCTATAATGGAGTCACTTAGGTGTAAGATACCATAAAGGAGAAGCTCTTTGAAGCAGTTACGAGGTGCAACACTTGAACTTCTGAGCACAAATGGGATAATGTTGGAAAAAGTAGACCTTTGGATCAATCAATACATAAACAGGGTATGAGCAAATAGTCATCATACATGTACACATCTAGAGACGCCTGCGGAGTCCACACTCCCTGGTTGTGCATAGGTACGGCTTGGGCCCGTACACAGACTAGAATCACTGATATACCTCGGCCTCTACGCTGAACCCCGAGGGGCCTACGCCCTGCCGAGGTTCTTTGGGCTCACGGCCTGGCGTGCCACTGTCTTGGCTATCTCGGCTACCTTGTCCCTGTTTGGACAATCTTGCATCCTATGCCTTCACGCCCACATATATAACACCACAGTGTAGCCATATACGCAAGCTCAGGGTGGAGTCGATTGCAAACGGGTGCAGTCAGAATGCGTATCCGCTCTACTCTATCCTCCTTTGATGAGGAGAATCCTTGTCAGGAAGCGCCACGGACTCAGGCCGACTAGGGGATAAATCTACCTCTCTTGTAGTGCGAAGGAGGGGTCCCTAGGTGGCCTATCTGAAAACCGTGGCCTAGGCCCTCTCTAAATCTCCCCCTGAATCTCATCATATCTATCTCTGCCCGGCTGGTCTGATTTGTTCAAATCTGTTACTCTGTTGCCTTTGTCTAAGACCCTCAGCCTGATCCTGGTGAAGGCACACACGGCGATGTCCTATCTACCTCAACGTGGTTGTCATACATGTCTCAATATATTAAGTTCATACCCTTAATGAATCGGTGAACCCTCGATAATAGTATCCACGAAAGTTGGAGCATAGCGGGCTAAGGAATCAAAGCGTAGGGCATATTCCGTACCTCCTCACCCCACCTCCCGGATACAGAAGCCCCGGTCCATCAGGAACTGTCGATCTCAGAGTGGCAAATAGTGGTCCGAGAGGCCTACAGGCTGGACCGGAGTCGGAGGAAACATCTCCCTCGAGACATTTCCACAGCTCTCGTACCAACCGCAATGTCTCGCGACCGGTGCCTGTATCTCAGAGCGGATACGTAGGTGTACATGCATGACTCAAAATTCTGCATCTAGTCGGGAAATCACAGGTGTCCTGCGTCGACCTAAGAAGCATGGGGGACCTAATGCAAAAAATTCACGACCCTCGAGCTTCGGATCCATGCGATGGCTCTTACATTACGGTGCTTAGCCGGCGGCGCTAAGTGGCCATCATTTGTGCCAACATAACTCTTGCACTTTGAATTTCCTGGTTGGATGATGTAGGTACGCAGGCTATCAGAGGCGGTGTCATTACGAATGGCTCTGGTGAGGTGGGGGCTAGCTAGGGAAAGTGTGTTGATGCCTCTATATCGCCCTCAGTTCAGTGATTCTAAATAAGGCGAGGGCATCTGCTTGGTGCCTTCTCTGGCTGCGGTATCCATTGCTGCCTATGGCGATGTCGCTGATACGCCATTTTAATGCGTAAACAAGGAGTATGTTAAGTTTTAGGGACTCAACCCTATCTTGTATTGCTCTATGGCATGACTGGAATATGATGATAAAAGAGTAACCGTCCTATTATTCCTTGCAGCCTCCTACCTATAGTATGTGGTGCTGTACATACATAGACCAGGACTCTACTTAGCACGGCTTACGGACTCACAGGACATGACACGCTCGATGCAAGTTTGTCATGCCCCACCTCGGGGTATGGCGCACAGAACACCCCTACTAGGACTGAAGCTGCTAGACTACTAAGCCCAAGCACTTCGGTACTGGCCCAGCTCAACTCGATTCACGGAATCAATGGGTTATATAGCGTAATCTGACCCCGACCGGCTAGGCCTATAGCCACACACGTACAGCAACAACTGACTAACGAGAATCTCTTTGTATAAGGGAGTCTATGTAGGCCGACAAGGCCACCATGCTTTGTAGTTATAGAATCAATATAGCAGTTAACTGCTTGACTACGTGACCGACAAGGTCACCACTACCCAGCGAATCAGACTCCACACGGCCAATATAAACAACTAAAAATCGCCTTACGGCCCCCACACGACCCGGCGCAATAACCACATTGAAATATATCATGCAGCTCTAAGAATGCGATAAGATGGTCGGGACGGGGCCCGACCTACCCATGGTACAACAATAGAAAAGAAATAAACCTCTATTTGTCTAGCTCCAGGATGACAGGAGCTGATGACTAAATGTCTTTGGCTGAAATTACGGGGTATCGGCTCCTCGTGCGTGCGTGCACGCCGGCCGTGTCACCCCATTTAAGCGGGCGTCGGTACCCTTTGTGCGAGAGTATGTAAAGCAAGCGAGCATGGCCCAGATATAAGCAATAATACTAGATATTAAGATGTGATATACGGCTTGTCTGGGCTGGCGGGATCGAAATAAGCTTATCTATATTGAAGGTAAGGTAGAAGCATACGTGGCGACCTGGCGTCTGTTGGCTAATAAATATCATATATATACATATACTGCATACAAAGACCTATACTGCCCCATAAGTAGGTGCCATCCAACACACATTCTATATGCCTAACAGTGAGCCCGCAGAATTATGCAGGTTGTACAGAAACAATATAGTGGCTCTTTTTAGAGCGGAATGTGAACCCACAAGGGTGGACTACGGGGTAAAACCTTTTCAAGTGTTAATTTACTAAAACGCTAATAATGAAGACAACGATTAGCAAGAAAATGTTTTATATTTTGGAAAATATATTTTTATGCTAAACTAAACTATTTATACAATTGAGTCTTAACTATGGAGAGAGCATGCGAGGCTCGAAGAACATGTGAAAGCAGACTATCAATATACGTGGTTTTATCTTTTCCTCCGTTTGCTAGTCGGAACTGCCTATGGATTAAAACTCTCGTATTAACCCAACTTAAGAACTATGAACCTTCCACTGCATTTTAAAATTTGATAAGGAAGGAATTCAAGTTTTCTAGGTATCTGGTTAGGTTCCACACATGACTAATACGACTTTCGGGTATATTTCTATCCAGAAGGTAAATCAATTCCCAATTTTCCCAGATCAAGAAAAGATCATATCCCGTAATTCACAACTTTCCAATTTCTTGCCCTCTCGGGCGGCGGACTTTTTGGATTTACACTAACATTGGCGGAGACATTAATGTAGTAGGAACAAGAATTAAATAGAACAACCATGGAAAGAAAATACACAGCGTGTAAATTACATTTCAACACAAAGGTTCATAACCTCCAGCAAGAAGGAGAATTAGCCACTCATTTTGTGGATTAAACATCATTAAGCAGTGTTAATCATACAAGCAATTGAAAGGAACAAGAAGAGATGAGAAAACCCTAAGAATTTAGGTCCTCAAAGTGCACCTGTAACCCGTTCTTGCTCCACCAAGAATTATAGATATGTGAAAATAAACCTAAGTGTGCTATTTATAATAGTAGAAATTTGTCCGGAATAACAAGCAACGTGTCACGTGGCTATGCGGGCATTCTCATGGCCGACACTGACGGAGCTTTGCAGAATCGCCCGAAACTCGACCACAGCGGCACCACCACGGCGTTGGCGACGTGGCACGCTGCCGGGCAACTGCGTTGCATAGGCTTGAGTCGCGGTGCCACCCTGCCGTGGCACGTTGCCTTGTGGCGGGGGGTTGTCTTGGGCAGCACACTGCCAGAGTGGCACGTGCCGACGCAGGTGAAATTTGTTTTGAAACCTCCTCTTTGCCGACGTTTGCGTGTTTCTTAGATCTCAAGCCTCTACTTCACCAACTCATGATTTAACTCCTCAAAAGTCATCAAAACCTACAAAACAAAGCTAATCATGTTGGTTAGCACATATCTTCACTTTTATATAAAATCACATGAAAATGTATCAAATGACTTGAAAACATGACTCATTTAAGTTGTAAAGCGTATCACGGGACCTATGTTATTTCCCGTGATCACAACTAGCAAAATCTTGTTCGTCCTCGAACAACCTTTTACATATCATATGAATAAAGACTCACATAACTAATCTAGCAAGATAATTCAAATTACGGCTATGATGATTATTTAAGATACAAGCTAATAAGCATATGCTTTGATCAATGAAATGAAATACAACTATGTTAGACTTCTTAACCTCAAGAATCGACTCTCACGCTTAGCAAACTCATGCCAATCAACTGATTAAGAAATCCACTAAATTTTATAACTAGTAAACATGTGCCCTCACGGAAAGAGGAGTTACCCAATTTCACATACAAAACACTTTTATATCACAACATGTGTGGGTACATAAATAGAATTTCACTCACTCTCACAAAGAATTCACATGCATCATGTAATGACCCATAAGCTTGCCATAGTGTTGTACTACACTAATTTGGGGATGTACGAATGTAAGATCAAGTAGGGCTTTTGAGTATGTCTCATCAGTTGTAGGTAGGTACTATTGTGATCGATAATATTGACTATCTTCCTAAGCGCTTTCTATACATCACTCCCTCATTGTGAACTTTCCTTCCCTTACTTCACCTTTTTATCCTTGTAGTTTTCTTTTTCCTCTTTCGTTCCCCATTTCTTTTAGGCACTTTTAGCTCATTAGTAAGGAGTTGTATAAATAATTTTTTTATTCATTTGTTTCTTCTCATACTAATAATCCACCATTTTTTACCCAAGTGCACCTTTGACCTTTCTCCACTTTTACAACTTTCACTTTTCCTTACTTTTCATTTTCTCACTCCTTTCCTCTTTTCGGATTTTTCTTCTTCCAGCACTTAGGAGCTTTGGATCAAATTCAAGGCTTAGAAATAAAAAGGATTTAGCTTATGTTGCAGCTACCGAAGATAGGCTAAGGCTCAGCAGGGGCTACAGCTAGGTTAACATTACAAGGTAGGTAAAGCGAGGGGAAAAAATCAGGTTAATTCAAGAAATGCCTAAATCATCTCCTACAATTTACATCCTTCATTTCGCTTCATAAAGCACCAGGACAGTTCTAGACATTCCACACACAGTGCTCAAAACCTTACACTCATTGCACATGCTCGATTCAAGACACATTAAGCAGCTGCACTCGGCTAATCACAGGTAAAATTAAGCTTCAATCATGGCAGTCAAGTTCAGAGCCTAAGTGTCTCAAATAAAGTTATACATTTACATGCTTTAATACTAAACATAACGCATCTCACAATCATTCATAACACATAAAAAGAATATCAAGCATCCATTAGCTATGAGTTTACAAAAAAAGAACAAAAACCTGATGACTAATTTTCCTCAAGACGGTAGTCATCCATCCATCTTCGGCTTAGGTCCTAACTACGACTAAAACATTATGTATACGGTTCTTGAAAAATAAAAATTCATTTTTATTCTTCGGTTTAAAGACCCCTCAGGAAAGAACCGAAAAAGAAAACCAACGGGTTATGAATTCATGCTTGACTCCACAAAAATTTTCAAATTTTCTCCAAATATATTTTTTTTCTTCCCTGAAGCATTATATTCACCAAAAATTTGTTAAGCTGGAAATTTTTGAAATTTCATAATTTCCCTCACACATAAATCATGCTATGTCCTCATAGCATCAAATTAACATTTCAGAGGGTGAGAAATACTCCCTGAGGCCTTTTAGCCTAGGCAGCCCCGGCATGCTTTTGTTCAAATACGGCTGAAGTGGGTGTTCACCGCACTTTTCTCTGTAGCTTGTTGGCCTCCTTCACGGGTGCTCGAGACATCCCCTCCATCGTAGCTAACTTTCCACCGAAAACAACAAAAATTGAAAAATAAATAAAATCAATAAAAATAAAGAAATTAAAATGGTACCTATGGTACTTGCAGGATTGCCTCCCGAAGCGCCTAATTTTACGTCGCGGCGCACGGCCGTATTAGGTTTCACCACTTTTTCCTCCACCTTGAGGATATGGAATCTCACCCTAATTTCTTCTCTAATTTTCTTTTATGCTCTCAGGTGGTGGTAAATATTGTAGGAGACCATGCAGTAGATGTAAGCCTTTGACGTTCATTGGTCCTTAAGTAAGTGTTCGTTTGTCTATTGAACTCGGCAAATTTCGGAATATATGGGCTTGGTCCTCCTCTTGATATTTCTCTATAAGCTCGAAAGACTCTATTTCCTGTCGTCAACCAAACTTAAGGTAGAAAAATGCTTTGGTAAGGTCGATTGCACCTTGGATTGCGAGCGCAATGTAATTGACCCCCTTACTTGTATACCTCTCCTTCGCATCAACATCTATCACTCTAGTTGTTCAAATGGTGTATACTCAATCTCTTCACCCTGAATGGATTTTCTACAAGTATGAGCTCTCACGGGGACACTCAAGAGGTTCTAAATGTGGGCTTCATGTGCAATTCACTGTCTTCCTCTTGTAGTTCCTCTTGAATATAGCCTACAGTTTGTGCACACTGGTGCGTCACAAGCTTCGGCCTCAGTAATCATCTCCAGTGCGTTCGGCTCATCCTCTTTAGCGCTTCTCCATTCTCTGCTAGCTGGATTCTCATTGCTTCCATCACCTCCCTCGTTGCTTCTGTTTGCTCAAGCATCTGTTTTAGCATATACGCTATTGAGCTTAGCGTCCCAAGTCCTCATTTTCATCATGCCTATATTGGCCAAAAACAACGGAAGGATCATAGTAGGGGTTCGGGGAAAGGGAGTATGCATTCGGACAGCCATCCCAATGGCCATCTTGCCCACCACATATGTTACACGTGTTATGGTGCTGCCACAAGTGGTGCCCTCCGAGAAATTCGAGACCAGACTCATCAAAAACAGCAATTACATTCACCATCTAAACCATTTACATTCCAAGATGTCATGTCAAGAAGGGTATCCAAAAACAATCAAAAAAAACATATTTTTTCTTTTAAAATAAAATAAAATTAAAAACACGTTTCAACACTTGTATAGAATTCGTTAACTAACACTTAAGAAAAATGATTTTTACCGATTGCAGGCCAGAGCAGCGGGCGCCAAAGCTTGATGAGCCCGGAAGTGTACGGTTGTACAAGTAATATGGTGGCTCTTTTTAGGCTAGGAATGTCGAACCCACAAGAATTTGTGACTACGAGAGTGCAAAACCTTTTCAAGTGTTAATTTACTAAAACGCTAATAATGAAGACAGGTGTAAAGAACATATGTTTTTATATTTTGGAAAATATATTTTTATGCTAAACTAAACTATTTATACAATTGAGTCTTAACTATGGAGAGAGCATCTTGAGCTTACGAAGAACATGTGAAAAACGAACTATCAATATCCATGGTTTATCTTTTCCTCAGGTTGCTAGTCGGAACTCGCCTATTAGTTAAAACTCTCGTATTTAACCCAACTTAAGAAGCATGAACCTTCCACCTACATTTCGTGATAAGAAGGAATTCAAGTTCTAGCTATACAAAACCGGTTCCACACATGACTAATACGACTTTCGGGTATATTTCTATCCCGAAGGTAATCCATTCCATTTTCTTGGATCAAGAAAAGATCATATCCTATTAATTCACAACTTTCCAATTTCTTGCCCTCTCGGGTGAAACCGGACTTTTAGTTTTACACTAACATTAGCGGTTATTAATGTAGTAGGAACAAGAATTAAATAGAACAACCATGGAAAAGAAAATAAACCCGACAATCAATTACATTTCAACACAACGTTCATAACCTCAGCAAGAAGGAGGAATTAGCCACTCATTTGTGGATTAAACGTATTCTGGTGTTAATCATACAAGCAATCGAAGGAAGAAGAAGGGTAGAAAAACCCTAGGAATTTCGTCCTCAAGGCTTTCTTTGTAACCCACGTTCTTGCTCCATAAGTCGGAATATGTGAAAATAAACCTAAGTGTGCTATTTATAATAGTAGAAATTTGTCTCGGAATAACAAGCAACGTGTCACGGAGTGTAACGCGGAGCATTGCCTCCGTGACACGGCCCGTGGGAGCTTTGCGAGGAAGTGGCTGAGCTGAGCCTGGCGGTTTGCCCGCGTTGGCAGCGTGGCACGGTGCGGGGCAACGCGTTGCATAGGCAGTCGCGGTGCCACCATGCCGTGGCACGTTGCCAACGGCGGGGTTGTCTTGGGCACACTGCCCAGTGGCACGTTCCCGGCCTTCAGGTGGTGCATTTTGAGCTTCTCCCTCTTTACTTGGCGTTTGCAGTGTTTCTTCCGTCTCCAAGCCTCTACTTCACCAACTCATGATTTAACTCCTCAAAAGTCATCAAAAACCTACAAAACAAAGCTAATCATGTTGGTTAGCACATATCTTCACTTTTATATAAAATCACATGAAAATGTATCAAATAGCTTAGAAAACACGACTCATTTAAGTTGTAGCGTATCCAGGACCTATATTATTCCGTGATCACTTTACCCCAAGGTCAAAACCATCCAAAATAAATCCTCAATACTACAACTACGACACCTCCTCTAGGGCCCACTGGGTCTCCCATTTCCAGTTATGACCTACGATATATATAAGCGTGTCTAAGTGGACTCTGTCATGGTTTGTACTCGTACTCTGTAGCCATGCACAGCTGTCACACGTAATGCTATCGCGTCGGCCTCATATGAATGTCCATCCCATCTTCGTCCTCTAGCCAGAGACGGCATACCACTCCTTGGAGTGGCGTATCCCCACCCTCGGTAGTGAATCCCAGCAGGTTACTAACCCGGGCGGAGAGGACGCTCAAGGGTGCCCTCATGGCACAAACAGGTCTCAGCAAGCAATAATCACATTATAACGGGTATATTCAATGCGAAATACTATCCATGTTTTGATATACGATTCTGATTCTCTTTTACGTGGCGGTTCTCATGCGAGCTATACGTATACGGAAATATTATCGACTCTACGGTATAGCTCTACTAACTTTTATTCTAAATATAACATAATATTATAAAACATGCTTCTTTGGATTCATCTTGGACTCAATTTTAGAGCTTGATTCTTTCTTCTATAGTTCACGCTTTTCTTGCTATACGGGATTACTAACTTGCAAAGGAACAAGCTTTACATCCTTAAACCGATTTTCCAACTAGCGTAGCTCAGATTCAGGTATTTCATGTCTTCTCCCAACATATATATATATCATTAGGACTAAAATACATTAATACGAAAGAAAATATCACTTTTAATATATATATAACCCAAACTTTGACTTATCGAAATACGGTCGAAAACTCTCTATTTCTTAGAAGTCCAGAAGGGAGAAATGCTTACTTTAGGCCTAGGAGTATATTGACACTAATTTGAAGCAATTCCACTTACCTTAGCTCGGTAAGACAACGATTCGCCAACCGAATTTCATGAAACTAACTCTGTAGGAATGCTCCCGGCAGCTTAATACTTCACTACCCAAGATAAATTCGAGTTTGGACAGCGTTTAATAGCGTAAACAGACGGAATTTCAAAGAAATCCCTCGCACCCTTTGTTTTCTGGTTACTCTCTGGAAATTATTGATAATGATCTAAAAAAACCGAAGTGGAGGCTTTATATAGTTGGGACCTTTAAGTCGCATTCGTCGAATGT
>JACEIK010013126.1:0-28038 GCA_018107945.1 Datura stramonium | reverse complement strand
TCGATTTATAAAATTTTAATTTTTATTATAAATTTATAATTGATATTAATAAAAGCAAGATTCACAATAGTTAAAAGTAGATCATTTTGAATTAAAAAGCAGCCCATTTTACAACCAGAAAAAAGCCCATCAGCCAAGCCCAAAAAATCGAATAACCGAAATAAATAAATCGAACCAAATTAAAAAAAACCCGAACCGAACCGAATTAAAACGGTTCGGTGTTCGGTGTTCCTTATTCATAATCGAAAATCGAAAAAATCGAACTAAAATTTGAAAAAACCGAACCGAAACACCGAATGCCCTTCCGGTGTCTTTATTCATAATCGAAAATCGAAAAATCGAATCAAAATTTGAAAAAACCGAACCAAAACACCGAATGCCCACCCTACCGACATAATATGAAAATATGAGAAAGGAAAAAATCTAAGAAATGTTTCTTTTTCGTTAAATTAAATATCATAACTGGAAATCAATAGCAAATATTTTATTAATTTTATTATCAATCTAGCATATTCATAAATTAATAATCGATAAATTGTAAATACAATATATAAAATCGTGATCAATCAATCGATAGGCATCCCAATAGAGTAAGATGACCGCAAAGGAAAGCCAAGAGCCAAATAAACTAGAATTTAAATTACTAAATTTTAAATAATTTGTATACATCCAATAAATTTTTGAAATAAATATAAAAATTGAATAAAAGATTATGAAAAAGGGTCAAAAATCTGCTCATCCAATTAAAAATGGTCTACAAACATCCTCCATCCATCTTTTGATATGAAAATACCTCAAATTTATTTTTTAGCTTAAGGATATCCCTCAAGCTAACTAATAGTTATTTGCAATTTCTAAATGTGGCCACCCGACATACTATAATTCGCCACGTGTTTTATTAAACTTAAAAATTAAACTCACCTATTTTAAAAAGAAAAAATTAAATTATCTCATCGAAGCAAATATTAACATGATTCTATCTCTTATTTTCATACGCCCTAATTATTTATAAAAATACCTGTCTTTTGCACTCCCCTTCATGATACCATCATAGTATATCCATATAGAGTCATGGTATCACCGGAGGATGAGCAAGACCTTCAGAATAGCGCGAGAGTTCTCAATCCTTCGTGATATCGCCATGGTATATTCATATACCGTCATGGTATCACCGAGAAATGAATAAATCCTTCAGGAATATACTCCTTAATCATGTATGGTACCATCACGTATCTATACACAGCCATGGTGTCACACCTCAAACCCGGGAGGCGTGACCGGGCACCCGTGCCATCCTCGATATGAGCATACTCCGACGCCCAAAATATAAAAATAAAAAAGTCGAACCAATGAGGTTCAACAACACAAATGTAACTATAAAATCGAATAAGACGATAGACTATAAAGGAAGTCAGCTCACCTAACCAACTAAAAATAAATAAATAGCATATGCCGTCAAGGCCACGGAAAGGAAACAACTATACAACATGGCTCACCCCCGACCTATAACAATGACACTACACCCACAATAAATATCTACGAGCTCTAAAACATATTGAAATCAATCCGGTCCGGACAGCCTCAAACTACCCATAAATCAACTGGGCAACTCCGAAGAACCAAGCACACCGACTCGCTTGAACTCTACCAAGAACTTGATCTAACAACCCACCATCACCAGCAGTGAATGAATGAAACGCCCGCTAGGGCATCGGTACAATAGTGTACTAAGCATGAAAGGCGTAAACAACCGGAAGACATAGATTAGAGATCAAACAGATGTACCGATATCGTAGAAGTAGACTCCAACATTAGTAAACACATAAAACCTACCTGGCCCTCTATAAGCCTAGTACAAGCAAACATACAAACAAAACTTACCTCGGCCCCTCATAAGTCTCTGGCAAGTCCAACAAAATACACCTAGCCAACACGCATCACCCGTCATCGCCTCTAGACCTCTTGGGCCTCACTAACACCAGCCAACATCTAGCATCCACTGCTATCGATAACAAATAAACAAGCAACAACCATAATATAATACCAAATAAATCACAAATAAATACCGCTAATCAACACTATCAATCAAGCACTACCGAACACTCTCTCGGTCGCACACAGCTAGAGGAGCTCAATCCATCCGGGAGAACCAATCACAATCCCAAGAAGGCTTAGACATGTCGGACCAATCATATCTCAACTCGACACTACGGAGGACATCATTCACAACCTCGTAGGTCATTTCACTCTCCTGGGCTTAACCCCGCCCTAATCACTGCAAGGCTGCATCCACGCATACAGGGCACCTCGGGCTCGATCCTCAGCCGGTAACAACTCTCGCACGAGTATCCACAAGCCACAAGGCCTCAAACATAACACACACACAATTTAAAACAATAATAATACATGCTCAAATAGCCCACAATCACCAAACCCTATAACCCCAACTACACAACATAATACTATTCTTTCACGTCTAGCCGTCCACCGATGAGCCACTAACCAAGCTAAGGACTACCATCCTAACCAGCCTATACTCAAGCTTTACAAACAGCCCACATGCATCTCTACTCACCACTAACATCAAGGGACACGTCCAAAACCAACCTTATGTCACCACGGTCACTGCCATCGACACCTACTGGTCGTACCGCCGAATCAAAATATAATGCATCACGAACATCGACCTTAATCACTCTAAACCCTCATTCACTCTGTAACATAATCACTCTAATCTTATTAACTCAAACATCCCACAACTTGCTACAAGAACCACACGCCTCACATACTACTCGATACAAGCTTTCAATAATTTGCCATGTCTACTAAGCCTCCACACTCAAGCCCGAGCCACCTGACCAAAACAAGTACCTTAAACACACCATTATCACCATATAAATATCAGAAAAAGAGTTCAATAATATCAAAAAACAAGCCATCACAAACAGTCAACACACACGTCAACACGAAAAGACAACTACATGGAATTCATGCCGACAAAGGGAGGTACAAGCCTAACATACCTTATCTCTGACTAACCAACTTGAGCCTTCAAAATCATGAACCTACTGCCTAAAGGGAAGTCCAAAATTCTTCCAAAATGCAGCCAACACAACTCAACAATAAGACAAGACCAATGAAGCTTACCCGACAATATTCATAGGAATTCAACCCGTAGAAACTCGAGACAATAACCCAAATAAGTAATACACCTATAAACAACCTTAAAAACTAAGGAGAAAAAAAGAAAAAAGTCTTACCAACAGCTTCACCACGAAATGCCTATCAATACCCAGAAAATACCAAACCACGTACCACCAAGCTCCCGACTTTCTGTCATCAAAATCATGTTGAGACATGAATTCTAGCCCTAAACCCAAAGGAAACCATGGAGAGAATTTTGAGAGAGGTTTTGATGTGAGAAGTTCTAGAATATAAAGAAAAATAAGGCAACCAAATCAACCAAGGGGCTTTTTTATAGCCTCACCGCCTTAGACCCTTGTGAGGTGTCGCGCGATATCGCGAAACGCAATTATCTATCTATTCCAAAATCGGATTGACAAACGGTTTGATGCATTAGAAACTAGACTCATATATCTTTAATTTGGTAGGTCGCACATCCCCCTAACTCCTTATAGATTGGGAGAAAAGCCTCGATACATTTGACCTAAATTTCAAGGAATCTCAACAAGGAAATTTTTGCAATAACTTTTTTTCGAATTTTGTTCTACAACTTGATCGATGTCCAATCTTAAATATGATCATAGAGTGATTCAAATAACTCATAATACTTCCTTCTTGTCCTATTATGTACTCTTAATCCTACCTCGAAAGCATGATTTTATCGCTTCAAATTATCCTAGGTAAATATACATGGTATACTTTATGATACCATCATAGTATATTTAAATAAATTTTGTATCTTATGCCAAAAACCTTTCAAACTCATAGTGAAACACGAATTGTAATTATTTTGTGCCAATTGATATTACTGATATTAATATGAAACGGTTCATTTTTATATAATTAGCTTAGTTTTTGATCTATTTTATGTACTTTTCCTTTTAAATCCAAATCCTCCTTGCACAATTTAATATGAGCCGCTTAAACTGTGCTCCCAAATTGAATTACGACATTAATTATTACCATATAAATGATCTTATTCTCTTGAATTAGCTGTTCTTTTTAGAGAAAATCTTGTATCTCAATGGGCAATCCAATTTTGACTGTCAAAATTAACCAACAGCTTGGTTCTTGAAGATGCATTTCATTTTAGTTTTCTGTTGAATCCCTTGTTCAACAACTTTGATTCGTCCCTATGCAACCGTGGAAACTAAGAATCATTCACTTCATGGATTAGAGACTTTGGTTAATAAAAAGTGAGTGCATATTAACATGGTTTTGTTGGTTTAACATCGTTTCAATGGAGAAAGATATGTTAGGGATGAAGATGGGAAGAGAAGAGTAAAGAGGAAGACAGAGTTGCTGAATAGGGATTGAGTGCTGATTTGATGTCGTAAAGAAATAGATATTGGATTTAACTTAATCCCTAAACTCGGCTCATGAGAAGTCGAATTGTCCAAATTCATATAAGAAGATCACTCATCTCATTAACCATTGATGTGAGACTTTTTCATTATTTAATATCCCACCTCACGTCCAAGGCTGAAAATTTGAAGCGTGGGCAATTTAATTGAAGGTCAAACGTCAATTAAGATGAACTTACCATGATACAATGTGTTTATTGATCTATTTGAACATCTTCTTGTTGTATATGGCCTTGTTGTAAGGCTTCTAGTATAACATTATACTCATTTATATTTGGTAGACTTTGTGCCTCCGTGGTATATCAACATCATCTATGTATTCTCTCAATCACCTCATTTTTTGGGGTATATAATTACATGAAGTTTGATGCACTATATCTAGACTTTTAAACCATTCTTTATAGATAGAGTTAACAAATTGTCATTATCACTCCTTACGATTTTAATACTTCTATTAAACTAAGTTTCTTGAGATGGATGAAGAAATTTTTCAATACAATACGTGTATCAAATTTAGGTCTTATAAAAATTCAAATCATTTCTATAATAGTCATCTACAATAGTTAGAAAGTATTTATGTCCATCAAAATATCCATTTTATAAGAAATCAAGATCCATTCAACAAGTCAAAGTTGTTTGAGCTAGTAATAGAAAAAGACAATCTTAGCTTATTTAGCACATGTACACATTGTGCATCCTTATAGTTTCGTGAATATCAACTAATTTCATATGTAGTACTTTCTTAAGAACTGAACTAGAAACATATCCTAGTCTTTTATACCACACATCAACATCTAACTTTGAGGTGAGATTAGAAACATAATTTCTAGCTATTAGAATGACTTCTTTGTTATCTATATTATTTGACAAAGATGTATATTCTCCATCCTCTTTACTCGGTCATCTTCACCTTCTCATTGAAGAGTTCTGAATGTATTAAGTCATGAAAAAGAAGTTGAACAATTCAACTCTTACTTAGTTTTGATACAAATAGCAAATTAAACTTGAATCGAGGGATATGAAAATATTACTAATTATATTTTTCTCAATAATTTACTAGAGCTCGTGTGAGTTACCAAGAATATATTCCTAGTGGTAGATACATCTTTTTTTTGAATTTTTTAGTTTTGGATATGGAATGAAAATTGAATGCATTCAGTTTGTGCCATTATGTGATTGATAGCTTCTGTGTCTATTATCGAATCTTGATTACCCTTGTTAACAAATAAGACAATATTCATACTTGACATATTTGCACGTGGAGTTCTAATGATTTGTTCAAAAAAACCGTAGTATTTGACTATTGATCCTCCTGGGTCCCCTGAGACCCTGAACACTAGCCTTGTAGACTAATCATAATTTTGAAATTGACAATTATTCGTCAAGTGGGAAATTGAATTGTGATTCAACCGCACTTTATCCCGTGGAACCTAATGGATTAGCATTTTCAATAACCAAATTATAGGCCGAATTATCCTCTTTTTATCTTGAATTTGGAAATCCCGTTGATAACCGACAATCTTGAAAAACTTTTCAGGCTCGATTCTACAAAATCACATAATAGATTATAGCTTTTCTAGAATTTCTAATTTAATATGTTCTTGAGTGTCACAATATCAAATGAACATTATATGCTTGCGAGATGTTCCCCCAATACTCCCCGCAGGCCATCACCGATTTCGATTTTCAACATTTAGTATCATAGACAAGTCTGCTGACACCGGGGAATTGAATCCATCATTAGTATCCGACTTCGTTGTCTATATGGACTTATTTAGACCTATGAGAAACTGAAACAACTTCAATTTATGAAGATAAAGGATGAACTCTCCAGGCTTATTGCAAGTATAAATTGGTGTTTGACCAATGCTTCAAATTCTTCCTATAATCTTCGATCTTAGAGTAGTATACAAACATCGTGATCTTGCGTATTTATGCGACCAAACTTCGTATTTTCAATGATACGGGATCCTGTGTTGTTGATACATTGATGTATTCACCCATATTTTGAGTTAATTATGTTTTTTCTTTTTCGAATAATAATTTTGTTGTGACTATTTTATGGGGATAAGAAAATTTCATGGAAGTAGCGAGTGAAACTCCGAGTGGGAGTATGTGGGAATATTTGGAGAGGGTTAACACTGATTTGGATGTTTACCACCATGTCACGTTAAGGGATTGTTCGCAAGAACAATGCCACAAGGCATGGGTAGAGGAAAAAAATTATTGAATTTGGAAGGCGCAAAATAGTAAGGGTATCACAAGTCCATGGCTACCTGAGAAGACTGGCGCGTTAAGCTCCGTGACATGGAGCTTAAGAATTTAGACACCCCAAAGTTCTAGTAAGGGTCCGCAATGTTCGTGTCATGGACCAAATACTACTCGCTTCCGGCCCGTGACACGAAGCAAGGACTTCCAACCGTGTCTCCTTTCCAAGGTACTTCCGTGATAGCTCCGTGTCACGGAGCTATTTCACAAGGATGAAATGAAGAAACAATCCCGCATACCGTAAAGCGTGGTCGTGCAAGTAATATAGTGACTTTTTCGTAATCGCATGTCGAACCCATTGTGGATCGACCCATTCCTCTAACTATCTAGTTTGAGTGTGATATTAAATGCGAAAAATGTTGATTAAAGAAGTTTTCGAGGGATGTTTAATTAAGTCTAATTTTGGTCAATGAAATATTCTCGAATTCACTCTAGGAGCAACATAGAGTTAAACGTATAATCATGCGCTATTACGAATTGCAATGGGTTAAGTATGAAACTATCGATCGTCGTCTCACATAATTAGAATTGCATGTTCATGGCCTTTTTGAGCCTCTAAACACGACAAACTAGCCTCCCCACGCACTATTGTGAGCTTATGATGCTAATTCTAGTTCGTGCGCACCAATTACGGAATGTGGTATACGTGAAATGAGTAGGGACTTCGTGTACCTAATCATTTAACCCAACTTAGCCCTCACAACTACTTCTTTGAGGGGTGATGTGATAATTCTAAGTCGGTCTCTAAATAATCCCGTTTAATAAACCAAGCAAGGCATTAGGTATATTTCTATCCTAACACAAATTATATCGTGAGATACAATCATGCTCCCTACATTCTCATGTTCTCGACCTAGGTAAATGCTCTTCCTCAAGCATATGCCCAACTAACGGTATATTTTCATGGTGATCAATCATAAAAACAACCAATAATCCATAATGCAAGACAAAACAACAATCAATAACTTAATTCCAATACAATTTCATAACAACACAATCATAATTCACGGCTTCAACCTTAAGAGGAAGGGTTCTAGCCCATGTTCATAAAACTAAGAAGAAACTACAACTAAATTAACATACTTACAAGAATTGGTAGAAGAAAAGGGAATTTGACAAACCCTAGATGAGTTCTCCACTTCTCCCTCTCACTCCTAAAGTAGTTTTCCGAATAAAATCGTGACAAAATGGTTTTAGGGAGCTAAGGGTCCAATTTATAGTAAATGAGAAACATGCACAATTTAGTCGACGTGGATGGCTCCGTGTCACGTAAGGTATCACAGCACCGCCTCCGGTGACACGAGGTAAATACGCGAGGCTCTCTCGGAAATTGCCTCAGATGCCAAAATCGCCGAAAGTGTCACCGCTGCCGGCGTGACACGCGCTCATGTACAAGGTTGGCATTCTTCACGCTACTGGGCTCGGCGTGACACGGCCGGGCGCTGAGCTCGCCCGCCGTCGCTTCAAGGTGCTCGGTATAGGGCGTGGCATGGCGCTGGCGCAGACACGCATTCGTGGCACGCCATGCACCATGCGCGGCCGCTCATGGCATGCCCTGCCGACTCGCCAATTGCTCCCTACTCCATTCTACTTCACCAACTTATGAATTATTCCTCAAATTCATTAAAACCTACAAAACAAAAAGATTAATCATGTTAGCACATGTATTCACATTTATATAAAAATTACATGAAAATGTATATAATTAATTAGTTAAACAAGACTATATTAAGTTATAGAGCAACACTCGGGCATGCTATTTTTCCCGAGATCACAACCCCACACTTAAAATCTTGTTCGTCCTCGAACAACCTTTACATCTCATGCATATGAGACTCACACATCGCTAATTTAGCAAAATAATTCAAGCTAGCATCGCTTATAATGATTACGTAAGGTAGAAAGCGAAAACTAGAGCATGCACGTATTTGATCATTGAAATAAAATATAACTCTGCTAAGACTTTAACCTCAAGAATCGACTCTCAATCTTAGCAAACTCACAAATCAATCCATTAAGAAATCCCATATGAATTATATCCTTCATTCAACATGTGCCCTCACTGAAAGAGAGAGTTACCCATTTTCACACACAAAAACTTTTTAAATCACAACATGTGTGGGTACATGAATAGAATTATGCTCACTCACAAAGAATTCACATGCATCATGTAATGACCCATAAGCTTCACCTCCTTAGTGTTTTACTCCACTAATTTGAGGATGTATGAATGTAAGATCAAGTAGGACTTTAGGTTGTAATGTAACTATGAAGATGGGTAGGTACTATTCCGCGCAATAGTGACTATCTTCCTAAGCGCTTTAATACATCACGCCCTCATTACGAACTTCCCCTTCCTTACTTCACCTTTTTCTCCTTTCAAATACCTTCTTTTCCTCTTATGTTCCCCTTTCTTAGGCACTTTGGCTTATTAGTAAGGAGTTCTATAAGTAACTTCATTCATTTATTTTTACTCCTTCTTATAATAATCAACCATTTTCACACAAGTGCACCCTTGACCTTTCTCACTTTTTACAACTTTCACTTTTCCTTCTTTTTCATTTTTCACTCCTTTACTCTTCGCATTATTCACTTAAGAGTTTAGAGTTTTGGATCAAATTCAAGGGTTAATGAAAGAAAGAGGATTAAGCTTATGTTGCAAAGCAATCAAAGAATAGACTTAAGGCTCAATGGGGCTAACTGATTAATTTGTCTGTGGTAGTGGCAAAATGAGGGATAGCATTCAGGTTCATCCAAAGAAATGCCTAAATCATCTCCTACAATTCACATCCTTCATTTCGTTTTATAAACACACTAGACAAGTTCTAGACACTCCACAATAGACGTAATGCTCAAAACCTTACACTCATGGCACATGCTCAATTCAAGACACATTCAACAAACTCTACTCACTAATCACAAGAATTCAAACATTAAACTTCAATCATATTGAGTCAAATTCAAGAGCCTAAGTGTCTCACACAAAGTTATACACTGCATGTCAACACCGAACATACTTGCATCTTACAATCTTTTGTAGCACATAACAAGAAATATCAAGCATCAATTAGCTACGGCTTCAAAAACCTAAAACCTATCACTAATTTTCCTCAAGACGGCTCATCCATCCATCGTCGATAATAGTCTCTAACTTTGACTAAAAACATTATATACAGCATAAAGAAAAGAAAAGAAATTTTTTATTCTTCGGTTCAAAGACCCCCTGTCGAAAAAGAACCGAAAAGAAAAACCAACTGGTGTTGAAGTCATGCTTGACTCACAAAAATATTTCAAAGTTTTCACAAGCATCGCATTCACCAAAATCGTTAAGCACAAAAATTTGAAATTTCTCTCACCCACACTTAAATCATGCTATGTCCTCTTAGCATCAAATTAAAATTAATGGGGATGAGAAATACTCCCGAGCCTCATGCCAAGCCAAAAGCTCTTCTTCAAGTTCTCAGGGAGTTTGACCCTCACAGCTCTTCTATTCCATGCTTTTAACTTCTCCTTCAACGAGTACTTAGACTTCCCTTCCATCTGTGTTTAACTTTCCACCACAAACACAAACATAATGAAAACAACAAAATCAACACAAAATCAAAATTAAACAATTTGTACCTGAGGTACCCTGTTGCCTCCTGCCAATACTAATTTTACGTCGCGACACGATGGACTCCGTCCTTTTGTAGACATCTCATACCGGGTTCTCTTCGAGAAACTATCTCCTTCTTTTTGATGCTTAGGAGGAAACACCTCCACTCGCTCCTCTCCTCCTCCAACTTCTTCTTACTAGCCCTTTATCAAATTCGGGCCGAACACTTGACATTGCCTTTATCCCCGCACTGTGGAATCCTCCACCCCACACTCATCTTCCCGACAACACACTAACCTCGACAAAGGTTTCGTAAAGGTTCATTTGCAACGCAGTAAGAGTTCTTCTTATCCTCGACCCTCATTCGTGGGTCCCCGCTCTCAAATGATCACCGCTTCCTCCTAGTGGCCAAGAATGGCCGTCCCAAGATTAAAGGTACCGGTCATCAACCTAAAATCTAAGACACAAAATCGCCAGGAATAATAAATTTACCTACTTGATGAGAAGGTCCTCTATTATTCCCTCAGTGTCACTGCGACTTATCGCCCACCAAGCAACATCAACCTTGTCGGCCCTGATTTTCCCAACCCTGTGGTGTTGAATAAAGATAGGCATTAGATTAACCGCTACCCCTAAATCACACAAAGCTCGTAGCACTCTGCCTTACCAATTTGTATGGGGGAGGGTAAACTCCCCGGGTCTTTGAGCTTCTTCGAATCTTGCTCGCACTCAGACTGCACTCGCCCGGCACACCTGCATCCACCAACTTAACTTCTTTGTTCGCCATCACGCCCTTCATGATTGGGCATATTTGGGTTACTTCCCGAAAACATCAATAAAGAGGCAAATTTATGTGAAGTTCTTCAAGCTCTCAAAGAAATTTTTGAAGCATTCCTTCTCCTCGCTCTTTCGAATTTTTAGGGAATGGTGGTGGTGGTCTTCAGGCCGGGCCGTGATGAAGATTGTACATTTTGTTACCCAAGACTCGATTTGCTCCCGTGCTGATGGATGGTCCCGGGTCTAACCAACTCCCGCCGCACCTCCTTTCGCCTTTGGCTCGCATCGCCTAATTGCTTCCCACTTCTAAGACCATGGTATTGATCTCACTGGGTTAGGATCTGTCGCTGGTAATCCTCTTGCGATCTCACAAGGGAGTAAGTTTTTTGTCTGACCCACTTGTTTTCAAGATTGCATGGCTACTTTGCCGATTCTTAAGTCTCTGCCATCCTCGCCCGATTTTCTACTAACTGAGTTTGGGTCCCAGCGCCGCAATGTTTCCTCAATGCCGCTCGCCAATTACCTATCATTCCGCCATTCCGCTCGATACCGTTGTTGCTGAGGGTGCATATAACTTGCTTTTGGTTTCCACCCCAAGAAAATTCGGTGCCTTGCTACTGCTTTGAGTTGTTTCCAGTAAAATTCCATTGTTTCTATGCACATTTCCAACAAAATTGATCGATTCCATATTGGCTCCACAAGATCTCTGCCATTTTGCCCAAGATGTCACAAAATTTACCAACTCTAGGCTTGTCAACTACATTAACTCCGCCGTGGTAAGTTGGTTCATAGTCACTTGTTAAACTGAAATATCATCTCGATGCCGGAACGAAGATAACCGTGCGAACAAGGCATTCATTCCATCTACTTCACCGGGCCCTAGTCTTTTCCTTTCCTCATTACTTCATGCCACTGATTTTTGATACCTCGTTCAACAAAGTGTACAAACTTACCACGTTTCCAAGGCTTGCCCACCCGATGCAGAGTCTAGTAATATTTTTGTGTGTGGCTCTAGACTTTCTACAAAGGTATGGGCCAGCACTTCATTTGATTTCTGGTGATGGGGGTCTCTCAACAATGACTTGAATCATTCCCAAGACAAATATAAGTTCTCATCGCTTCTTGAAACCGAGTATTTCACTTCGCAACTTTGCAAACTAAAGTAAAGAACTGACAAGGAACTTCTTAGCCAAGTCATCCCATGAAGTTTTGGAGTTCGGTGGCTCAGCCTTTCAACCCCTTTTTTCCTCTCCCAACAATGATAATGGGAAGAGGGTCAATCGACATAACTGTGGGACATGACGGCGGGGACAAACGCAGCCGCTAATCTCTAGAAAGCTCGTGTTGCCGCTAAGGGTACTCACGTACATCCCAAGGAATTGACCACTAGAATGGGTCACTTAATTAATACCATTAGCTCTCACCCTCCGTGCTCCGGCTATGGATACTAGAGGTCACATTTTGGCCGCTAGTGGGATTGCCACTTCGCGAACCAATCTAGCCGCCATTACTCGATGACAATTGTTCTTATCCCGCTGGTGGTTGTGTTGTACCTTCTCTTGAAGTCTCTTCAACTTTTGCTCTAGAGCACTATCCTTGCAAATGGATTTGACGTTCAGTTCAAGCAACGGTCTCCACAAGCTCTATTTTTAGCCGCCGCAAGACAACCCGTCACCTGCAAATAATCGACTAAGACCAAGTTTCTCAACACTTAAGGAAATTTTAAAAATCACACAAAAACAAACATAATTTATCAAACCGCACCAGTCCCCGCAGGGCGCCAAAAACTTCTTGACGCGAATCCCGCATACCGCAAGCGTGGTCGCAAGTAATATAGTGGCTCTTTTCTAATCTAATGTCGTAACCCACAGGGATCGGACCCATTCCTCTAACTATCTAGTTCGAGTGTGATATTAAATGCCAAAAATGTTGATTATAGAAGTTTTCGAGGGATGTTTAATTAAGTCTAATTTTTGGTCAACAAATATTCTCAATTCACTCTAGGAGCAACATGAGTTAAACCAGATAATCATGTGCTATTACGAATTGCAATAGGTTAAGTATGAAACTGGCCGACTCGCCTTCACATAATTAGAATTTCATGTTCATGGCCTTTTGAACCTCTAAACACGACAAACTAGCCTACCGCACCATTGTGAGCGAGGATGCTAATTCTAGTTTTTGGGCAATTGATTACGTGGATGTGGGTTTACGTGGAAATGAGTAGGGACTGCACCTAATCATTTAACCAACTTAGCCTCACAACCTTCTGTGAGGGGTGATGTGATAATTCCAAGTCGGTCTCTAAATAATCCCGTTTAATAAACCAAGCAAGGCATTAGTATATCTCGTCCTAACACAAATTATATCGTGAGATACAATCATGCTCCCTACATTCTCATGTTCACCTAGGTAAATGCTTCTCACATGCCCGTTAACGTGTATGTTTTCATGGTGATCAATCATAAAAACAACCAATAAGCCGTAATTGCAAGACAAAAACAACAATCAATAAACTTAATTCCAACACAATTTCATAACAACACAACATAATTCATGGCTTCAACCCTAGAGGAAGGCTTCTAGCCATTCATGTTCTTAAAACTACAAGAAACTACAACTAAATTAACATACTTACAAGAATTGGTAGAAGAGAAGGGAATTTGACAAACTTAGATGAGTTCCCACTTCTCCCTTCACTCCTAGGTAGTTTTCCCAAAAAAAATCGTGACAAAATGGTTTTAGGAGCTAAGGGTCCAATTTATAGTAAATGAGAAATGTGCACAATTTAGCCGACGTGGAATGGCCCGTGTCACGGAAGCCATCGTGTGAGCACGCTCCATGACACGCAGGTAACGCGTAGGCTCTCTCGGAAATTGCCTCCCATGCCAAAATCGGCTGGAAGCTCACCGCATTGCCGGCCGGTACACGCCACTCATGCAACAAGCACTTTTCCGGCCGTGTGCTCGGCTCGGGCGTGGGACATCACACAGCATTGGAGCTCGCTCGTCGCCGCTGGGTGGTGTGTCTGGCATGTGCGTGGCACGGCGCCGGGCGTGGCACGCCGCCCGGGCGCGCGCCTTTCCATGGCATGCCTCTCTGCCGATTTTCGCCAATTGCTCCCGAATTCCTTCATTTCACCAACTTATGAATTAGTTCCTCAAATTCATTAAAACCTACAAAACAAAGACTAATCATGTTGGTTAGTACATGTATTCACATTTATATAAGATTACATGAAAATGTATATAATTAAGTAGCTAAACAAGACTAAATTAAGTTATAGAGCATCATGCATGCTATTTTGCCCGAAATCACGATACAGTTAGTTTATCATCGGTGGAAATTTACACCCGTATAAATAGAACACCTAGACTTTTATTTTGGATTATCTTTTAAATTTGGAAAAAACGTGGGAAACAATAGTTGAACTCAAGAAAATTCTACGGTTCTTCTCTTATATTTTCTTCTAAATTTCAATTTTCTCTGTGATAAACACCTATTTAGATGCTTTAATCAATAAATGAGTGGCTAAGTTACCTCATTATGAGGTTGAGGTTATTCGCATAGATTGTATACCTCATATTATTTTCTACTCAATTTTCTTCTTAAGGAATGGTTGTTCTTCTATTCTTGATTTCGTTGTTTTAATGTTTGGCCAAAGATTAAGATAAATTTATAATCCTAATTTGACTCGAAAGAAAATTATTAGGTATAACTAGGGGAATATGTTCTATCTTTGGCCGTAATCAAAGGTAAGATTCATGTATGTGATAGAAATATACTTGTAACGCCCATATTCTAAGGGAATTAGGAAACAAATTTTATTAGACCTAGATGAGTTATCAGATCACGTAAATGTATAGTTGAAAGGTTCATAATTGGGCAATTATTAGAGGTCTGAGAGACTATAGTCGACTCTAATATTTCTCAACCATCAACCCGAAAGAGAAGGTAGTCAAGAATATTACAAGTTATACATGATTGTATTTCATGCTTTAACCTTAGACTGTTCTGCTATTGCTTTAATCAACGCTCTTAGATTCACTTCGTATTACCTTATATATTACCATTAGCAAACTCTTAATTCATTGTGTTATTTACATACTTGCATAGAGTAATTGTGAATACTAAACTAGAAAATCATCGATTTATAGTCCTCAGGTTCAATATCCTATTGAAAGAGCCACTATATTACTTGTGGGACCACGCAAAATTTACGCGGCGCTCGGGAGACAACAAGTTTTTGGAACCGCTGACTGCAAAATTAGTGAAATTTTTGAGTTTTAGTTTGCAAGTTTTGTGCAAGTGTTGACAACTTGATCTTAGCCGCTACCCAGGTACAGGAAATCTCTCGAACACTAGAAAGGAATAAAGAATTGGTGGACCCCATTTTTGGAGCCTAAAGACAAGCTTAATTTGCAAAGGAGAGAAGCTCTCAAAAGGAAGTTGCAGTTGCTATAGAGGGAAATAATCGAACAACAACAACAACCACTAGTTAGGCAGTAGAGTTATTTCCTATGATGGCAAATAAGAATAGTACGCGAGGTGGCAATCCCACATGCGACAATGTTACCTCTAGCATTCGCACGCCAGAGCCAGGAGGTAGATTTGAGCCGAAATGTAACATGGTGAAGCTTTTGCATACTAGTTGACAATTCACAAGTTCCCCTCATGAAGACCAAGAAGCAAAGACCTACAAAATTTTCGAGATTAAGACACATATATACCCATTGTGGTATCACGTATTATGTGAGATTACATTGTTCCAATTTTCCTTGTCGGGAAGAGAAGAGGTGGCTAAAGGTCGAACCACCCAACTCTATTACCACATGGGATGATCCGCAAAAGAAATTCTTAATCAGGTTCTTTCCTCTGGAAGATAGCAAGGCTTAGAAGTCGATTCTAAGTTTCAAAACAAAGAGAGGGTGAGAACCTGTACCAAGCCTGGGAGAGGTTCAAGTCAATGTTGAGAGATTGTCCTCACCACCACCAAATGATGTGTCAGCATACTTATAGAAGTCTTGGAACCATACCAAAATCATGTTAGACTTGCGCCTCGTGGGCAAGCTTTGGAAAAGACGTATGAGAGAAGCCGTATACTCGGGCCGAACTGCATTTTGCAAGGCAAACGGAGGCTGCACAAACCAGAGGTGTGGTGAAGAAAGCGGCAGTTTCTTGAGGTAGACGGATTCATAGCTATTGCTACACGTATAGATGCATTATAGAATCATATTAACACTATTTCAATAACACGAGCTTGGGCAATGCACAAGCCCGGCCAATGCAACCCACAAGTGTGGTGTGAAGTTTGTGGTAGTAGTGAACACTCAACATATATGTGGTGCTAATCCGCACTCGGGCCATTTTATCGGGAATGCTCAAAGGGGAAACAACTGCCAAAGATGGCAACAATTACAACCCCAATCGAGGAACCATTCAAATTTTTCAGGCGTAGTAGTCAAGTGCTAAATTCCAAATCGTGGACCGTACATAAACCAAGGGGCACATCGTAATTTTCACTTCAACGAGAATAATGCACCTACTACCCAACAATATTGAGGATATATTGAAGACCATTATAGCCAACCGATGGTCGCCTGATCAAGTAAAATTGACAATGACATGAAAAATCAATAGTTGGTTATAAAGGCTTTGGAGATTCAACCGACGCCTAGCTGGAGCATAGAATACTCAACCTCAGTATGGGTTTCCAAGTGATATGTATACCCAACCCAAGCAAGTAAATGTTATCACCACCGGGAGTGGAAAATAACCGAAGGAGTTGGTGCCGTAAAAGCCGCGCACACAAGCCGAAACAAATGAGGAGGCCGAAGATAATGATAAGGAAATGGGAAGTGGAAATCCAACAAACGAGAAGTCACCACCACCCCATTCCCAGAGTTCGAGGAAGCTTAAGGAAGAAGCATGCTTCAAGATATTTATGGAAGTATTAAAGAAGGTACACATTAATCTTCCTTTTGTAGATGTTTTGCCAGGAATTCCTAAGTATGCCAAGTACATAAAGGATATTGTGGAAAACAAGAGCAGATCGACTAATATGCCACAAGCTTGCACTTACCGAGGAGTGCACTTCTGGATACGTAATAGATTGCCAAAGCTCAAAGATCCGTAGTTTTACTATCCGCATCACTAAATACCCATTGTATCTGATTTATGTGACTCTAGAGCGAGCATTAACTTGATGCTTACCTTCGTGTTTAAGAAGTTGGGTTTGGGTAGTCCAAGACCCACTACTGTGATTTGGCAGCTAGCTAATCGCTCATTGGCGAGCTGAGATGGAGTTCAGAAAGATGCTAGTGTAGGTGGGCTCCCTTATTTTTCCCAGAGATTTCATAATCTTGATTTTGAGCCAAACTCGAAGTCCCATTTATTTTGGGATGTCCCTTTGGCAACCTGACGAGCTCTAATAGACGTAGATGCGGGCAGCTTAACAATGAGAGCTCATGACAAGGTAGAAGTATTCGATGGAATAGCCATGAAGCCTTGCCATATTTATGAAGAGTTGTCACCATTACCTATTGACCAAGAGATCGCACTTCAGCTTATTAGCCCGAATGATCACTGGAGCAGCTTTGGTGGGATATGATCACTCAGTGGATGTGGCACCTCATGAAATGGCAAGCTTTTGGATGAGGCCAAATGTTCTTTCTCGAAGCTGTGAGCTCGAGCCCTGTACGTCCTGTGAGCCTCCACCCAAGCCATCAATCAAGGAGGCAGTGCCTCAAACTCGGAGTCAAAGCATTCCTCCACACCTTCGCATGTATTTTTGGGAGAAGTTAACACATTGCTGCCATTACTACTCGGGAATGTATTCACAGTTCAATAAGCATTAGTGGTTCAAAAGGAGAAAGAGAGCCATAGGATGGCAATGTTAGACATTCGTGGAATCGCACGGCTTTTTGTATGCACAAGCATAATGGAGGAAGGGGATTCAAGCTGGGTACAAATATCAAAGGAGGTTGAACCTGACGGGAAGGATGGGTGTAGGAAGGAGGTGATTAAGTGGGCTAGGATGCGGAGCGGTATATCCTATCTCCGAAAATGAGTGGGTCAACTCCGGGTTTAGTGCGTCCAAAGAAAGGGGTGACAGCTGATTTCAATGAGAAGAATGAGTTGATTCCAACTCACACGTCACAAGTCAAGGATTTGCATGGATTACATGAAATTAAATGAGGCCACCTCGAAGACCACTATCCCATACCATTCATCAAATGTTGGATGTACTTGCAAAAGCCAGAGTATTATCAAGCCGATTCGCCATTCCTGGCTATAATCAAACAGCTATAGCCCGTAAGATCGTGAGAAGACCATTTACCCGCCCCTACGGGACATATTCCTTCAAGCGATGCCCTTTGGGTTATGTAATGCACCGCCCACCTTCCAACGCCGCATGATGGCTATATTTCATGACATGGTGGAATATTATGTTGAGGTATTTATTGATGATTTCTTCTATTTTTGGTAACTCGTTTGTTGTGTGTTGCATAATTTGGATAGGGTCTGCCAGGTGTGAAGATACAAACCCGGTACCGAATTGGGAGAAGCGTCAAGGAAGGCATTTTCCTTGGCCACAAGGTGCCACAGAAGCAGCCTTGAGGCTGACAATGCCAAAGTGGAGGTGATTGAAGCTACTACCCCTAGTGTCTCGTCAAGGGTGTCTCAAATTTAGACATGCCGGGTTTTATAAACGGTTCATTCTGGATTTCTCAAAATTTCCAGAGCAATGTGCCAATATTGGAATAATATGTGAAATTTGAGTTTGGAGCAAATGTGTTAGTGATTTGAGGAGCTAAAGAAGAGTGGTCGGTGGAAGCTCCCATTTTGACGGGCTTCCCGATCGGGAACGCCCGTTTGAGCCGATGTGTGATGCTAATGATGTGGTTGTGGGTGCGTGATTGGGGCATGTGGAGAAAAGATTTTCACTTCATATACTATGCTAGCAAAACACTAGATGTCAAGCCAAAGTAATTATACCGGTCATTGCAAGGAGATGTCATGTTTATGCATTTGATGTATACATATCAACCACTACCATTCAAGGCTGCTAAGCCCGGCTGGATCATACTAGAGCTGACTGGGTAAACCAAGAAAGAAAACGTAGGTTATCTACCCATCGAGACGTCATGTGAATGATGCCAATCCAAGAAGAGTTCCCCGATGAGCACTCTTGGCACCGAATGTGGTGGAACTTCCGTGGTATGCGACATAGTGAATCTCGATAGTAAGTGGTGTACCCACCGTGCCACCACAACAAAGAAAGAACTCAAGCATGAGTCCCGGTTCTATATGTGGGATGAACCATATCTATTCAAGAAAGGTCCAAATATCAAGTGATAAGACGCGCATTCCAGAGAGTCGCAGTGGAGGTGCCGGCTAGTTGGCTCCCCACTTTTATGGCTAACATTCACGAGGAGAGCGACCGCCTATAAAGGTTCCACCGTTTCTTTTGGCCAACTTTATTCAAGGATGCAACAGAGCATATGCCAAGTCTTTGTGATCAATTCCAGAGAATGGGGACAATCAAACAAGAAACATGAGATGCCTTGCATAATATCTTGGAAGTCGAGGTGTTCAACGTATGGGGGATAGATTTCCATGGGGCCATTTCCACCGTCATATGATAACTAATATATTCTGGTAGCTATAGATTATGTTTTCAAATGGGTTGAGGCCACAACTTTTCCCACTAATGATGCCAAGGTAGTGGCCAAGTTTCAGAAGAAGGCATTTTACCAGTTTGGAAGCCTCCACGAGCTATTATTAGCTATGAGGTTCACACTTTGTTAATAATTGGTTCCAATTTATTGGCTAAATATGAAGTTCGGTATATGGCTACAACATATCACCCTCAAACTAGCGGCGTAGAAGTATCGAATAGGGAAGTCAAGGCATTCGCGTAAAACCGTGAATGCTCAACGAAAGGATTGGGCGGCAAATTAGATGATGCTTGTATGCATAGGACTCGCCTACAAGACTCCACTGGGACTTCACCTTATCGGCTGGTTTATGGGAAGGCCTATCACTTGCCTGTGGAGCTGGAACATCGCATATTGGGTCTTATAGAAGCTGAACATGGATCCCGAAAGAATGGGAAAAAGCGGTTAAGTTGCAATTGTATGAGTCGGATGAGTTTCGCTGGCATGCCATGAGAGTGTTAAGTTGTACAAAGAAAGACTAAGAGGTGGAATGACAAGGCTATAGTGCCTCGAATCTTCGAGCTCCTCGGACTGTATGGTGTTGCTAGTTCAACCTGTGCTGGAAATTATTTCCAGGGAAATTGAGATCTAAGTGGTCCTGGACAATTTGAGGTGGCTAGGATGACCCCGTATGGGGCGATTGAATTATGTGAAGATAAAAGTGCCACATTCTTGGTTAATGGTCAAAGGTAAAGGCTACTAAAGGAGGGCGTTCTTCCAGAGGCCTATCACCTTATTCGATGATCGAATGTGAACCGGGTCGTGCCGCGACGGTAAACCAGGCACCGCACGGGAGGCAACCAAAGGAATGTAATGTAATAGCTAGGATTTACTATCAAAAAAAGTCATGTCACGACTAAAACTACAAATACAGGTGGGAGGCAACACACTATTTTCTAACTCATTGGTGTTTTTGGATGATTTTCAAGATGTTATAGCTAAAAATGATTTAAAGGACAACCACATGGGGAGTAAAAAATTAAGGACGACGTACAAAGGTAAGTGTTGGAAAAATAAGGCTCGGGAAATGCTGGGAGCTTGCGCGTTGGGTCCGCGAGTTTAACCTCCGCGTTTAGCCGTGCCAATTTAGGAGGGGTATAAAACTACCGGCATTAGAAACTAGTGAGCTCAAGGCGCTGGCTCCGTGGCACGTAGATGCTCCTCCGCACTGCCTCCATGCCACGTTGAGATGTAATTCCGTGATGGGTCTCGCAAATTCCGGTCGACTGGCCCAAACCCTTCCCTTTTTTTTTTTTAACCCTAAAATCAATATTTCAACCCCATTTTCTCATTCCCTCCGCGACAAAAACCCTCGTTCCCCCCTCCCCCTTGAGAGTGCCATGGCTAAAACTTCTGAAGAATCACCCTTATTCTTCACAACTAAGATTCACAGGTAAGTGAGTTTTGTTTTCTCCCTCTTCTCTCATGTAATTTCTTGCCAAAAACATGCGTAAGTAGCAACCTAAGGCATGTACAGGTGAAACTGTTTGTGTTGGGTAATCATGATATTACATGATGATATTTGATTTTTGCACTTGGTAATAGCATGGTTTCTTAAATTTGGCATAAATTAAGTGTGTGCTTGAAGGGTTGAGGAAGATGAAAAAGGGGAAGTGAAAACAAAAATAGGAAATTCATGCCTAAATTCTTCGCTAGTTGTGAAAGATGCTAGATACCACACTTTTCCTAAGCTCGGCGTGAAAATGCTATCCTCTCAGAATCAGGCATGTAAAACAAAGTTTAAGTATTTTTAATTGCAAGTTTCCAACCGCTAAAGTCCGAGTAAAAGCAAGATAATCTCATGTAATTGCTAGAGTCATGGGTATGAGTTATTTGACTATACGAAGTTTGAGTAGTACACGATAATTTCCAAGTTTAATGTTTCAAATGCAACGTGCCTTTAGTGAAAATGTTGTATAATGTTGTGTTTGCTTTATCTTGTCAAAGTAGTGATCATGTTGAATTGTGGGAAAAACTAGTCATTGAAGTGTATAGAAGGGAAGTCTCGGAAAATTTCGAATGACTAAGACTAGTGAGCCCAAAATAGCAACTAAGTGTGGGGTAATCACCCAAAGCCTTGACTTAGTGTTGGCTAGCCATGTTAAATACTAACTAATAAGGATCTCTTTGATTTAGGTTGAACAAGAACAATGTTTGCCATATAGATAAAGGAAAAGGTGTCTCGTCCTTCCGATTACTGTGCTGGAAAGGCTCGCACTAGGCGCATCTCAGGCTAGCAAATTTCACCTGGGCCTTAGGGGTCAAAAAAGATGATTCAAACATCAAAGGGTGGTGGAAGAAGGAAAATGGTATGCAAAGCATAAGGAGTCAAAATACTTCCCGGAGGAGAAAATTGATCTGGGAGAATTTGGTACAGAGTTCCCCGCAGAGATACACACCTGGGCATGAACTTCATCTTAAATAAGCCCAGGGAGTGTAATTTACATATGGTGCAGAATTTACGCGAATTGGGACCCCACTCATAAACACACACTAAGATTCGTGGTCGTGTTGTCGATTTGTGGCACATCACTTGGAATGTGCCCAGGACACCTCGACATAGATCCACACCCACTCCTCTAGCTTAACATCACCCCACCTTATGCCGACATCCATCACACATTATGTGGCCAACATCAACACTAGATGGATCCACCACAAAGAGAGGATACCACCGTACACTGCCTATTCTCGATGAACAGAGGCTCGAAGTTTGGTCAAGATTGTCCGCACCTACCTCATTCTAGGAGTGCATATGACTCGATGTCACCAGGACAAATTCCATTTTGTGGCGCTCTCGATGAAAATGTTGAGATTAATGTTGGGGCTATGATCAAATCCGCCATGAAAAAGGCAGTGCCGCACTGTGGGCATTGTGTATGGTTTTGGCGGTTTACTCACCACCTATCTCAGAGCCAGGATATTGAAGAGGAGGGTCTATACTATAGACCAAGTTGGAATGGATCCTCGTGGACGTGACCAAGACTAAGGCGCCAGACACCACCTACTCGGCCAATTCTCACATTAGCCGAGCGGCACGCTCGAGATAATAGCTATGCAAACCTAGATTTTGACCGCAAATGTTGTAGCCGCGTATTGGTGGACGGCCCGCAATAGAGGACAGAATCGTGGCAAAGTGGACAGAGACTACCCAATGAATGATCATGCTAGAGCCATGTGCGTAATTGGCCCAACATTGGTAGAGCTCAGGGACGATGATGTACCCACCGATGAGGAGAGCGCTTGTAGGACTCACATTGAGGATGAAGATGAGGGAGATGACTCGACCTCGGTGAGGAGGCCTTTACACCTGATGAGGAAATTGAATCAATTGTTTGATCAGTGACTCTTGCCACCCTGGGCTGTTGTTACATTGATTTGGCTGCAAGCACTAAGGACAGCTGCTCATTTTGAGTGTGGGTTTTTATTTTATGTCCGGTTATTTATGTGATTCTCTCGACCGTGGCATATAAACCGGTAAAATAGACTCATGGCATGTAATGTGGCTAGGAACAAGATGTGGTACTCATTCGTAATAGATAGTAAGCTATGTGTTTCGTTCTATGTTGTATTGTTGCTTGTGATTATTTTTCATGTTTCTTTTTTTATTGGGTTTCTTGGCTTTTTGTTTTCAGTACTTTCCGAGAATTGTCCGCTTGAACCGGATAGAATTTTTGGTCATAGGAGAGACTGCTCCTTATGATGGATGGATGTCTTAAGTGAAATTAGTCACTTCTAGGAAATAAAACCATCTCTATTGGGCTAAAGGCAGTTCACTTGGTTAGATGCTGATTTCATGGACATACATTTGAACAAGAAAATAGTGAGGAGAAAATGGTAGGATCACATAGGTCGTGGTGTTTACCTAAATTGCAAAATTGTGGTATTTAATTGTGCTTTTCACTTAATATGGATGAAATCATAAAATGGGTCTAAGCTAACAAATGGTGAGCCTTTATGCCATGTATGGTGAGAACTAATTGTATTTCTTGCAAACTAACATCTAGAATTTGCCTTTATAAATGGTAAGCCGAAAGTGGCATTAAGCGAAGGATATGATTAAGGCACTTCTTTTTGTGAACCGAAAGAAGAACCATCTCATTCATTGTCCCTAACCTTGGATGATTGACCCTAGTGAACCCCGTTTGAGCCTGTTTGACTTTATTGGAACAACCTAACCAAGGAGCCTTACCCCGTTTGTTCAACGCCTCAATGTCACTTTGATCCAAATAGGATCCTATTGCACTTTATTGATACAATATTTCAAAGGAGATTATCCAAATAACATGGGAAGAGTAAAGTGAGAAGAAGTGGTGTGTGTACTTCATTTGTTAGTCATAAGCTATATATATATATACACGAAAAGAAAAGAAAAAATATGTACATGATGTATATACTTATACACATGTATGTATATATATATATATATATATAGTATATTGATATGAGTTTAGGCTATGGGTACACACTCCTTACATCTATGTGATGACACTTGAAAGGAGGTGGAGGAATAAAGAAGTAAGGTGCCGAAAAGCGAAAGGTGTAATTATCTTAAAGTGCATGTAGGATAAGAGTCACTACAACCTAAATAATTCTACCATTCCTTAGCCAACATTACAACTCGAGAAAATCCCTTTTGATCTCACAAGTGATGTTATGCTCGCTTGAGTAGTGGCACTATAGGAAAATTCATGATGCATTGATTTGCTTGAAATATTGAGTGTGACGATTCAGTTATAGAATGTGCTTCATTGTGATTATCTTGATTTCATGGAAGTAGGAACATTGTACATAAGTGAGAGCACATAATGGAGACCCTTGGTTAAGCTAATGACCTCACCTACTATGATCTGCATGTTGACCGAATTTTCGATTGAAAAGCTATTCATTAGAGCTTGTGTGATTCTGCTCAGAAAATGGTTAGTGAAGACCATGCTTGATGAAATGAATTTACCCATGATTAAAATGTTTAGCACAACTAGGTGTGAGTTACCTTGGTCCACTAATGATGGTAATGTTTTTGAAATCATGTCGAGATACTAAAAGATTGTCTGAGGACGAACAAGATTATAAGTGTGGGGTGGTGGGATCTTGTGTATTTATGCACCAAACTCCGTATTTTCAACTATACGGGAGCCTAGTTAAGGATAATATTGATGTATTCATGCATGTTTTGAGTTAATTGTGTGTTTTTTTATTTTTTGAAATAATAATTGTGTAGTGACTACTTTGGTGTGGATAAGACAAAATTGTCGGGCCGAAGTAGCAAGTGAAACTCGAGGGAGAATGGGAAATGTTTGGAGAGCGTTAATGCTAATTTGGAAGTACACCACCATGTCAATGCTAAGGGATTGTTCGTGTTGAACAACGCTCCACAATGCATGGTAGAGGAAGAAAAATTATTGACTTGGAAGTTGCAAAACAAAGTAAGGGTAATGCCGACAAGTCCGTGTCACGAATAAGACTTACACGTTAGTTCGTGACACCTGAGCTAAGCACCAGGCACCCCAAAATTTAGTGCGGTCCTACGCCCGTGTCACCACCAAATCCTACGCGTCACTCTCCGTGACACCTGAGCAAGGACTTCCAACCTGTGTCTCCTTTCTAGTGCACCTCCGTGATAGCTTCGTGTCACTTGAGCTATTTCACCACGATATAGATCTAGTTTATCACCGTGAAATTTTACACCGTATAAATAGAACACCTAGACTTTTATTTTGGATTATCTTAAATTTTGGAAAGAACGGGAAACAAGCAGCTGAACCGAAGAAAATTCTACTGCTTCTTATATTTTCTTCTAAATTTCAATTTTTCGTGATAAACACCTATTTAGAGATGTTTAATCAACAAATGAGGGCTAAGTTACCTCATTATGAGGTTGAGGTTATTCGCATGATTAGCAATTTCATATTATTTTCACCGAATTTTCTTCTCTTATGAATGGTTGTTCTTCTATTCTTGATTTTCGTTTTTTTAATGTTTGGCTAGCATTAAGATAAATTTATAATCCTAATTTGACTCGAAAGAAAAATTATTAGGTATAACTAGGAATAGGGGAATATGTTCTTATTTTTACCGTAAATCGAAGGTAAGATTCATATGATAGAAATATACTTGTAACGCCATATTTGGTTAACAAAGGGAACAAATTTTGACTAGACCTAGGATGAGTTAATGCACCACATAAATGTAGTTGCAAGCTTCATAATTGGGCAATTGGCTAGAGGTTTGAGAGACCATAGTCGACTCTAATATTTCCCAACCATCAACCTCGAAAGAGAAGGTAGTCAAGAATAATACAAGTTATACATGATTGTATTTCATGCCTTAACCTTAGATCGGTTTTTGCTATTGCTTAATCAGTTTCCTTAGATTCACTTAGTAATACCTTATATATTACCATTTAGCAAACTCTTAAGTTGATGTTATTTACATACTTGCATAAAGCAATTGTGAATACTAAAATAGAAACACTAAGAGTAGTCTCGGTGGTCTGATAGGGTTACAATATTACTTGTACGACTACGTGGACTTGCGTGCGTTTGGGCGACAACACATAGAATTTGTATCTTGTCTCAAGGTTGTAATTTGTTTGTAAGTTGAATATTCTTCACTCATACACCTTATTGAACTCAAACATATCATTTTACACAACTCCGAGCACTTGAGGAATATATTATACCTCCAAGAAGATCCTTAAACATAGATGATGAGCCTCCAAGTGTACGGGCCGTACAAGTAATATAGTGGCCCTTTTTAAGAGCCGGATGTCGAACCCACAGACTCGGGGTTCACCACTATCAAGTTCAAGTGTTAGTTAATAGTTGGTTTTAGAAGTTTTTAACAAATTATATTTAAATCTTAGTGGTGACAATTTAAATAATCTGGAAGCAATACAAAACAAAACTAGAGTTAAGGCTGGATAATCATGCAATGCTACAATTCGTAATGGGTTAAGTATGAAATTATCAATTGTTGTCTCACATAATTGGAATTGCATGTTCACGGTCTTCCGAACCGCTAAACACGACAAACTAGCCTCACTACTATATCGTTGAGCGAGGATGTCATTTCTAGTTCGTGGGCAATTCACTACGTGGATGTGGTTTATGGGTTTTATGCCCTTGATTGGGGACTTTCGTAACTCCAACCATTTAACCAAACTTAGCTTCACAACTACTCCTACAAGTGGTTGAGTACAATTCTAAGTTGGTGTCTTTATCATCCCGTTTTGGTAACCAAGCAAGGTAAATTTGGTATATTCCTATCCTAACCACAAATCTTATCGAAAGACAAGAACTCGCTTCCTACATTCTTATATTCTTGCATAGGTTTTCTCTTCCAAGCTTCCACCCAAGATTAACCTACTTGTTTTCATGGTTATCAAGCATAAAAACAAAAATAATAAAGATTGTAAGACAAAACAACAACTAACAACTCAACCCAAAATGAATCTAAGCAAATACAATCATATCCATGGCCTCAACCCTAGATGGAGGGTTCTAGCCACCCATGTTTGTACAAATACTCACAACCATGTTTAGAGTACTTTACATACAAGTATAGATGAAAAGAAATGAAGAAAATATGAACCCAAGAGGAGTTATCCAAGTATCCTTTGCACCTCCCTTCGATTTTTCCAGAAAATCGCGTGTTCTGATTTAGGGTTAAGGGTTGTATTTATAGTAAATTGAGATTTGCATATTTTTGGCCTGTCATGGAATGGCTTCGTGTCATGGAGCTGAACACCCTAATTGACTTCCGTGACACGGAGGCATCACAGAAGCATTCTGGAAATTGTATAAAAGTCGGATTTTTCACTTAAGCTTGCTGCGATGGCAGTGTGGCACGGCCTTATCGTGCAGGCATTCTGTTTTGCTGCCCTCTTCTAGCCAACTTTTGTAGTTTTGCTTCCAAATCCATTCCTTATCTTCACCCATCATTATTTAGTCCTTCAAATGAATTTTACACCTACAAAACGAGGACTAATCATGTTGGTTAGTACATACCCAAATTTACATCGAATCATATGAGAATGTTTATACATAAGTAGATAAACAAGACTAAAATAAGTTATAAAGTAGCACTTGGGCACGCAATTATGCCCAAGATCACAACCCCACACTTAAAG
>JACEIK010013125.1:0-10550 GCA_018107945.1 Datura stramonium | reverse complement strand
GATGAGAAAAACCTATTTATGAACTTGTTGGAAAGAGCCTCCCATGTAGTCAAAAGGCACCATCTAGCTTCCTTGCCCAATAAATTCTATTAGCCTTCATTGTTTTTGTCAAGATAGATTTGATTTTCCTGTTGACCAATTGTTTGGGGATGACAAGTGCATAAAAACTTTATGCTTTACTACATACTTAGCGAGTAATTCTCCAAACAACCTATTACAAAAGTGCGACCCTCCATCACTGATTATGGCACGAAGAGTGCCAAACCTTGATAAAATGTGTTTCTTTAAGAAATTGGGACACTCTCCTTCCCTTATTATTTGGCAAAGCCACTACCTCAACCAACTTGGACACATAGTAGACAACTACAAGAATGTAAGTGTTCCCATGGTATATTACAAATGGCCACATGAAGACTATTCCCCAAACATCAGATAACTCCACCTCTAAGATTGGTACTAAATGAAGCTCATGACTCCTTGAGATACCACTGAAACGCTGATATTGATCACACTTCTTGACAACATCATGAACATCGTGATAAAGAGTGGGCCAATAGAATCCATATTGAAATACTTTTGATGTTGTCCTTACATTTCCATAATGGCATGATAACATCAACTCACACCCCTGGAAAAGTATGATGCAGACATTGTCAATAAAGAACCCAACAAAGGTTAGTATCGTCTCATAGGGAATATGGCCACGATATAGAATAATGCTAGTATTTAGACTTTTAGTTTGATTATTTCCTAAAGGAGGGGTTTTTAAGAAGTAAACACATAACAGTATTGAAGATTTAAGTTGTTATAACGTTGATACAATTAACTAGTGAGTTGTCTCCCATGGATTCATAACTACTTTGGATTTTACACTTGTGATCTATCTCAACACTTAGCTTGTAGAACTGATAGCATAGGTTCATCCAAATGACTAGTTCATCCTTATTGGATGACTATACACAATTACTGGATTAGGTCTCTTGAGTGATTTTGCTTTTACTGTTATCAATTTGTTCCAAATAAACTATCCTGCGACTGCAGCTCAAGTTATACAATTAATCCTAAAGTTCAAGGATTTGTTGTTCTTCTCTTTTCCTAATATCTACTTCTCTAGGTTCAAGCAAATAGAGAATTCGGGCATGTCCTAACGTTGCGCATAGTCAAGAAACATTAAAGATGAAGAGAAGTCAATACAAGCATTCATATTGGTTTAGAATCACTTTGTATAAACCCTAGTTGGTTAATTCTCAATGGTTCCCACAACCCTAGTTGTGGAAGTTTTAGCCTCTCATGACTATAAGCAAAGAATTAGCATTCATTAAAGAGAACATAATTAAAGAACTTACAATGAAAATTGAAATAAAAATCCACTTGATTATTGCACAATAAAACTTTGATCAATTCAAGCAAAATGAAGTAAAACCTAAGAATATAGAAAAACTCAAGAAGAGTCTCCCAAAAGCCGAATTCTGCCTCAAAGTATTTGTCCTCTCCAAATCTGCTAACAAAAATAACCTAGAAAATTATTTATACAAATAATTAAAAACCTTTACTAAATTAACAAGGAAAACTAATTAATTGTCTCCACCTTCTCCTACGACTCGTAACTTGATCATACAAGTAGTAGCTTCAATCGTACAATGCCTGGCAGCTCTAAATTTGGCTAAGTGCTAAGAATAGGTACGACTCATACAATGCTCCTACGATTCATACATTCCTGACGTGATCTGAACTTGAGATATCTGGCATCCAATGAATATTTCCACGAGTTTCTTGGTACGGCTCATACCTTACTATTATGACTCATGGTTTCCTTTCGCACCATGGGATCTACCATTCAACTTTGTACTGAACTTTACCACGGTTCTATGGTACATTTAATACCCCAAAATTTCATAAGACTATACCCAATATTTTGAAATGTGATCAGAAAAAAAAGTTGGAAAATTTGCCTCAATATGACTCAACCTACGAGTCGTAGGTTGGTAGTACGGTCGTAGGAAGACTCATTAATTAGGTCAGGTATTTTTTTCCCTAGATCACGAGTCCACACTACGAGTAATAGAATGTGGATACGACCCGTGATCAAGAGTCGTAACAAGTCCTTGGAGTTATCCAGTGATTAATTATACGGGTGATGGTACGACTCGTAGGATGGTGTTACAGATCGTAGTAAGATTCGTTCAAATATTTAGAGGATTGGAGGTTTTGGACTTGGTCAGTATGGGAGGATACCACGAGTCTTAAGAGGATTGTACAACTCGTGGTATGATTCGTGATAGCTGACAGAACAATTTTTCTGCGAATTCATTAAGGATATTTTTATAAATCCTAAGCTCCTAAGCCCTAAACTAAAGCTCGAAAAAGAAGGCTTTAAGGGAGTTTAACCTATTCTAAATCGTTCCCGTCCCATGCATGCAAGATTAGGAAATTTCCATTGAAGATCAAGCCTAGAATTCTTCAAGTTCTTCTCCAAATCTCTTAGGCTTTCAAAAACAAGTTTAGATTCAATTTACGCAGGTATGTGAGGCCATGACTGAGGGTTTATTTCACACTCATGCTCAAAATTCTCCTCAAGCTCATGAATTCAAGTTCTAGATCAAGTTTATAATCTTATGGGGTTTATTTCTAATTTTATGAAATTCTCTATGATTTACTTATGGGTCAATTCTCTTCATGTTTCAAAGTATGTTTTAAGATTCATGGGCAGATTTTATATGTATTGTGATCTTAAATTTGTGATTTCATGTTTAGAAAACTATGCCTAATTCTACAAGTTCATGAATAAGTCAAATTTATTATTTATAATTTCAAGTATAATGAGATATCTAGAAAGTATGAATATTTTCGAATTTTCCATATATGAATCTATGATTTTGATCAAAGAAGTCTATTTCAAGAATGCATGATTTTTTTAATTTGGGCAAGCCTACATAAGACAAACATGTTTTATGACCTATCCAAGGCTAACAAGTTCAAATGATGGATTTATGTTTTGGAGCAAGACTCCTTGATAACGATCAAACTCACACTTCCTAACAAAGTATGAATTGGCCGTTGTCAATAAAGAACCCAACTAGGAGGTTGGGGTTGAACCCACAGGGAATAGTGTAAGATATACACTAATGCCGATAATTGGACTTATTGATGGAGTTATCTCCAAATTGGGGTTTTATGAAGAAAACAATATTAAAACAAGATTATAATCATGATTAATATAAAGATTTGCAAATAACTAGGGTAAGTTTTCCTCATGGGTTCATAACTACTTTGGGTATACACACGTGATCAATCTCAATGCTTACTTGTAGAACTGATAACTAGGGTTCATCCAAACGACTGGTTCATCCCTATTGGATGACTATACTCAATCACCAGATCAGGTCTCATGAGAGATTTCAAAATAATTGTTTTCAATATGTTCCAAATTTAACTATCTTGTGACCACAACTCAAGTTAATACAATTATCATAAAGACCAAGGCTTTGTTGTAATTCTCTTTTCCTAATCTCTACTTCTCTAGGTTCAAGCAAGTAAAGAATTAGGGCAAGTCCTAATGTTGTACACCATTAAGAAACGTTTAAAGATGAAGAGAACACAATACAAGCTTTTCGCATTGGTTTTGAATCACTTTTGTGTAACCTTGGTTTGTTAATCCACCATGGTTCCCACAATCCTAGTTGTGGAGGTTTTAGTCTCTCATGGTTGTAAGATTATAATTTGCAATCATGGAAAAACACATAATTAAATACTTACAATAATAATTGAAAGAAAACCATATTTGAATATGAATGATCAATCTCAAGAACAATGTAGAAATTCAAGAATTTGATCCAAAGAATTGTTCCTCAAAACTTGATAAAAATTCATAAAAATTATTCTTCACATGTCTACTAACTGAATTCTTTCCATCTCTAACTAAAATAAAACAAAAAATCTATTTATATAGACATTAGAAACCTTTTCCTAAGCTAATAGGGAATTTCCGTATATGGTGCCGACTGTGTCACGACTGGACCTACGACCCGTAGCAGGATTGTATGGGTCGTACCTACTTCTCATAAGTCCTTGGCTGCTAGTGATTTAGCTGAGCGTTGGCAGACTGGTACAACTCCTACCTTCATCCTACGAGTCGTACAATGCTTTGGTGGTTTGGCCCTAAGAACTCTAACATCTTTTGAAATTCTTTACAAGTGTTATGGTACGACTCATACCTTCTTCCTACGAATCGTACTATCTGTAGTGTCTGAAGTTATGCAAAATATCAAAGAATCTTCTAATGTTTACCAAGTCTCATGCTATGGTTCTTACATTGATTCCATGATTCGTGAGTTCATCCGTACCAGGAGTATGCTTTTGTGCAATTTCCTCTAAATAATTCCACGACTCTAGTTACGGTCGTACTATCTTGGTACGGCTCATACTGAGAGTTGTATATTGCCTTCTTCTCACTTCAGCCTTCTGACTTTCATCATAGTTCTCAATACGGCTCATACAATTAAGGTACTACTCGTATTGAGGCTTGTATTTTGACTGGTTTTCTGCATTTTAAGGCTTCTTTTGCACATCTCTTCTCCAACACTTATTTTCCCTTAAATCAAAGTAAAAAGTGCCTCATTTCCATATAAACATACCTAAGTCCATGCTATTTTCTCTGTTTTAAGTATCGAAAGTGTTGTAAACTCACAACACGTCAACACCTTCAACTTAAGACTTTTGCATGTCCTCAGGCAAAGAAAAAATAGAAACTAAACACGATGCTTAACTATAAAATATACCTAGGAACTACGACCAATGTCAAATAGAATTTGCATTATTAACTAAAAAACTTTTGACCCTGTTCCCGTGAACCAAATCAGCAAATGCACCACAAGCAACCACAAAACATGATAAACAGGAATCAAGACATGTCATTTAGGTATTAACAGTTAGTCATTTCATCACTAAATCTTTTTACACAGACCACTAGTAGAGTTAAACACGAACCATGTACCCTTACAGCAAAACAAGTCCCCCACTCACAGATATAGTAAAATGTATAACATGGGACTTAAACAANTTCGACCGTTTTTCGATAAGCCAAACTTTGGGCTATACTCTCACTCTCACAAAGAAGTTTCAAATACTGCATATCGGATACCATAGGCTTGCACTTATTTTCTCTACTTCAGTTTGTCAGATGGTCAGGTTAGGATCACTATAGGACTTACTTTGGCTTGTAATGTAGGCTTTTGGGCTGGGTATGGTAGATATGAAATCTTTTTAAGTGACTAGACCCTTCCTTGGCACTATATACATGTGGCTCCATTTTTTCACTTTTCACCCTTTTTGCTTCTTTCACTTTTTTCCTCCCTTTCACCATTTTTATGCTATTCTACCGGTGTGGTATGTTTCTTCAAGCTTTTCATGCATCATTTACTTTTTCAATTTTCTTTTTCAATTTTTCTTTTTCTTTTTCTTTGGTCACTCCACACCTCATTTTTTACTTTTTTTTCTTTTCTCTCCCTTTTTCACCTTCCCGCTATTTATGCACCCCTACTCTAGCCACCCTCAACTTAGGCATCTTGCCTATATGGAGGTTCACAATGTCCAAGGAGGGACCAGGTCAAAAATAGGTTCATTATAAAAATGGGTATGATTAATTGATTAATCAAAGAAAAATGGTCTATTTAAGGCTCAAAATTTTGGATCAAGGGAATCACATTATTTTGGTAGGGTTATTTGAGCTAAAAATGGACTAAACAAGAACGGTCTATGATCTTTTTCTAACCAACCATCCTAAAACCTATGCAAAGACCAACCGGCAACTTCTAGATCCTCTACACAATATCGAACTAAATATCAGACCTCACTCACTCATGGTACATGATTTGCATTCACTCTACCTGTCTGGTTAATTCATGGCTTAACAAAAACTATACATGCTAATATATTAAATAACATAAATATATTCACTGAAATCATACATGAAATCACAAGTACACAGCTAATCATTAAAAAAATTAAAATAGGGTCAATTTTTCAAAATATCAAAACTAGTGCAATTTATTGGCTGAGTACTCCTGAGTTACTTTCTAATTAAATAAAAATCACAAAAATAAAATCCTAACATGTCGGTTCTATGATAGCATGCCCAAAGGAAAATAAACACAGCAAGAAAAACCCTCGGATAAATCAAAAACCCAAAAATACAATTACACCCCCTCCCCTTTTAAAAAACGTGCTTTGTCCCCAAAGCATAGAATGTAAGAACTGAGGGAAGGGAACATACTTGCGGTGCACTAAGCGTTCCTGTTATCTTATGGATAAGGTGTCTCCGCTGCAATCGTGGCGCTAACTGTGGCCAACGTACTCACAGGTGGATCAATAGGGGGAGTGGCTACCCCCTCAGTAATCTCGGCCGTCTCTACGCCTCTAGAATGGTTGGGGCTAAATGTGGCTCGCTCGAAGGGTACCTACCACTAGAAAGCTCTGCCTGGGCCATGGTGGAGCTACCTGCTCCTCTAGCTCATTCCTGCAACTCTAACAAGTGAATGTGATGAGTTTGTAGGCTCTCTAATCGTGCCCGCTTGCGTTCTCTTTTCTCTCTTCTTCTTCTTCTTTTTCAGGGTCTCATCTCCAACATCCTCGGAGACCCTCTTTTTATCTTTTTCTTTCCCTACTCATGTGGTCTCCCAGTAGGCTGCAGATCAAGCTCCTCATCTATGTTAGTATTGAGGTCAGGAAGAGCAAGGGTTGGTATGATTGCCGGTTGCCGTGATGACAGCTCGGCCACTTGGCTTTGAAGAACCCCCAACTCCTCACAGAGGCTTCCTGTATCAATCTTCTCGACCATGTGTATATTGAATCTAATTTCAAACCCTTCTAATCTGGCATGCAGGGCCCGTGCAGCTGTCTCAATCTTAGCCTTCACCTAGGGCTTAACATTCTCCATCATTGATTGAATCTTCCTTCTAGTGATGGTTAGTCTCCTGGACAGCTTTCGATTTCTGCCCCTCTTTCGCCTTCTGCTCCATAGTTGCCAAATAGTTGGCGTAGAACTCCTAGACATTTTTTGGAGTGTATTGGTCCGGGGCTCTAGCCATCCACTCAAATCCGTAGAAGCTAAATATATGTTTCATCTCGTCCACCTCGTTCAATGAATTTGTGAGGATCCGAGGCTCTTCTTGAATGCTCTGCCTAGGTTTGTTTTGGCAATGAGAAAAATGCCTTATTCGTATATCTCTTGGGATCCTGGTACTCTCCATCAGATGGTGCGGTTCTCCCTAGGAGGAGTCTGCTCTTTCTCGTCATTTGGTGCCTCCTTCTCTGATCCAGCACCGCTGCTTGCATCTCCATATTGGGTCTCCTTGGACCCCTCTTCTTAATTAGAGCCACTTTCAACTCTTGAGCTCTTTCCTCTACTGCCTCCTCAGACTAGGGAGCACCGTAAATTTGGCAATAGCCGCCACAGCTTGGGATTTGGGCTTCGCCCTAGTGGTTCGGGTCCCTTCAGTGTCCGATGTGTCGATCCTGTATTCCTCTAATGAACCACTAGGGGAGCTAGAACTTGTTCACTAATTCTTGGTGGTGAGTTACGGGTGTGAGGGAGTCGTGAGTTTGGATTTTGTGAGCATGGGAGAAGGGTGCGATTCTATTATATACTGGAAGCCCAAAGATCAGACCCAAGAGTTGAAATGGAAAAAAAAAGTCTAAATTTGGCATCAGACACAGAATGAGTCATAAGGAGACTCGTGAGAGCAGCCCATGAGTCGTGATGTGACTCGTGGGGAGGCCCAAGGATTTAATATGAAACTTGAGAAAATAAGACCCCATGGACATGACCACGACTCGTGGTCAGACCCCACGAGTCATTAGGTCAGTCATGGAGTAGGTGAGTAAGGAAAAGAGAAGAAGGGAGATACTATACTTGACGGAAGGGCCCCACAAGTCATGGTCAGTCCCCACGATTCGTGGGGATGGTCGTGCTCATCCAGTTGAAGAACTAATTGGTAAGGGGCAGTGTACATAACGGGTGGTGACCACGAGTCGTGGTCACCAGTGACGGATCATGATGTTGCCCGTGAAGAGCCCAGATGATCAGATGAGTAGTGTATTTGACAGACGACTCCATGAGTCGTGACCCTTGACGACGAATCATTAAGTCCCTCGTTGGGACCACCTGACAGTTATTTTCTGCAAGTTTAGTAAGGGCTTTTTCACAATTTCTAAGCTTCTAAGGCCTAAACTACGTCGCTTTGAGTTATCAAGCCTAGAACTCATCAATTTCTCTTCAATTTCCTATTGGGTATCTAAAGGAGAGTAAGAATCAGGTACCAACAAGTATGTAGGGTTATGAATGGGCGATTCCCTTCACACCCATGCCCAATCCCTCTTTCAATTATGAAAGATTTATGATGAATCCATGGGGTTTTAACCCAATGCATGAATTTCCTAATTCTTTACTTGGGTATGATTTAAATACGTTTCTACTATTGAATTATGAAGCGTGGGCGAGTTTTATAATGTTTTCAATTAAAAATCATGTTTCTAGCTTATGAATAAAAAAGCCCATTAATGAGAAGTTCATGAAAGATGAGATTTATGATGAATGTATGATGATGATGATGAGATAATATGATGAAAAGTATGTTTTCAATCTACCCATATTTATAATCATGTTTTTTATATGAATTGAATATTTTCAATACTGATAAAGCTTTGGGAAATGCCCACATGTTCAAAGTATGATTGATGATTTCTTGAATTAACCTTACCACATGGTTTTGGAGCGAAGGCTCCCACTTATATTTTCATCTTATGATATTTTTGAGTTAAATCTTTTCATATGCATAGCTTACCACATGGTTTCGGAGCGAAAACTCCCAATTATCTTTCAGCTTGTGGTATAGTTTGAGTTAAAGCTTCTCATATGCATTTTCGCTTTGAGATGTATTTGATTTATGAGCTTCATCAATAAATAATGTTGAGATTCGTTGAATAATGATGTAGAGCATATTCATGTTTTTTTGGAGTAGTATCTATCACGAGCAGGCTATGGCCAACCACCCTATGCCTCATAACTACGCGCCAACATAGGTTTATACATTATGATTTTAGGACCTCCCATGTTAGCTATCTCCTTCCCTATTGGGCCATGAGCTTGATATCAATATCATGGTATCGTCCCTAGCCCTCGCAAGGCTTTGGACTACTCTACCCACTTGAGTGTGATAGTTGGGACCACGTAATCTCTATTATGATATCACAGTTACAAGACGAGGCTCCCATTGTTCCTCATGATTTCAGTTATGCATGTTCATTACTCATGAGATTTACATATGTAAGCATATTCTAAAGCAGGCTAGACTCAATGTTCAGCTTTACTTATAATATCAAATTTCAACTTTGAGTCAATCGATTATGTTATGATATGTTATGATGATATGTTATGTTATGATGAGATCATATTTTCAGAAAGAATGCATGCAAGCCCTGCTCTTAGATTCTTATTGTTTAAGTTTTACATTATGCATCGTCCTTAAATGATTTTACTTACTTAAGCAGTTTTATGTACCCTGCATACTCAGTACGTTCCACATACTAACCGCATACTCCATGTTGTATCATTTCATGATATAGGATCCGGCTCTCAGGTTCGTCCCCATTCGTAGTCAGTTTATCAAAGTTAGTCTTTGCGTTATTAGTTAGTCCTCATCTCCTGAGGACTAGACTACTCATATTTCCTTATGTATTTTCAGTTTCATCTTGTTTAGTTAGTTGGGGTCTTGTCCTAACAACTCGTCATGTTTAGAGGCTTTTCAGTCATACCTATGTAATCAGCTTTGGATTGTGAATTCTGATGTTATTTTTAAATTTAGATTTCCGCTATGATTATATTGTTGATTATTCATTTTCATTGATCGAGTTAGATGTATTCTTATGCCATGGGCCTATTTGGGGTCTCTCGGGACTCTTTGTCCCGTATTGCGATCCGGGCCACCGTTTGGGTCGTGACAATCTTGGTAATAGAGCCATAGGTTTGAAGTGTCCTAGGGTGTCTGAAAGCCCCGTTAAGTAGAGTCTTCTTCATGGGTGTGAAGCGCGCCACACTTATGAAGAAGAGGCTATGAAATGTTTAGGAAATGTTCCCTTCTTTCATGATCTATGTCGTGCGATGAAATGTCTTCCTATCCTTCTAATTCATGCTATTCATGATTGCAGAGTCGTGGCTCTACGAAGAATGAATGGTAGAAGGAATGAGAATGGTGAAGGCCACGAGGATGGCAATGGAAACTGGCACCAGTAGGCCCCACCAGTTCAGGAGCACCTGGCACCAGAGCTAATTGCCCATCCTGAGTTCCGGGCCGATATTCAAATGCTTGCATATGCCTTGACCACTCAGGTCAATCAGCAGGCGGTTGCACATGTTCCACAAAATAGCAACGCAGCGGCGGCTTGAGTTTGATACTTCTTGAGAATGAACCCACCAGAGTTTCTCGGGTCAAAAGTGGGTGAGGACTCGCATGAGTTCATAGATGAGATAGTGAAGATCACACAAGTCATGGGGG
>JACEIK010013124.1:16767-28041 GCA_018107945.1 Datura stramonium | reverse complement strand
TGGAATTTTTGCCAATTTTATCATCCGGGGCAGAATGCCTCCGCGATGGCAGCGTGACACGGCTCCATCGCGGAGCCCCTTTAATCATTGCTTTCCTAGGACATTTCCTTGCTTGCTTCCGAGTCCATTTCCGATTCCTCCCAACATGCATCTTAGCTTCATAAAATTACATTTTTCTTGCAAAACAATGCTAATCATGTTGGTTAGTATAAATTCACATCTTACTACAATTTACACGAGAATGTACAAACATCGTTAGATAAACAAGACGAAACGACGCATTTGAGTATCCCTTGGGCATATAAATATGCCCAAGATCAATATATATACTTGGGTGGTGGAAAAAGGGGTCCGTGGCACGGAAGCCATCGCGCCAAAATACGGGCATGTTACAGAGCCCAACGCAGATGGGGAGTGTCCGTGACATGTTGCCCCTCTGGAAACCTACTTTGGCCTTCTCTCGCGCAACCTCGACTCCGCGCTCGATAGGCCTTTCCCTAGGCCCTTTATCGCACGTGTCGGACTCTAAAACTCTTGACTAACGTATGAATAGGCCAAATAAATGTTAGAAGTTTACGGGGTGTAACATCCCCCCCTCTCCCTTAGGAACATTCATCCTCGAATGTCACTTCCAGGAGCTTAACTCTTTCAACTATTATTCTGGAAAACTCTTTCGGCAAAGTCTCCTCGTAATATGGACTATCTAAAAACTCTGAAACGCAGAAAAGTCCAACACAGTACTATCTCACACAACACTACAATAACTCTTCCACAACTAAGAGATAGCTAATCAAACAGTACTGATAACATAAGTAATAAAATAACAACTAAGTAACAACATCATCTTAACTGTATAATCTGATTCAATCCTCAAACAAGTGAGGATATCTAGACCTCATGTCGTCCTCAGCTTCCCAAGTTATTTCTACTTTATTTCTCCTCTTCCACAACACTTTAACAGAGGCCACATCTTTAGTTCTCAGTCTGTGAACCTGATGATCTAATATTGCAATTGGAATCTCTTCGTAAGCTAGCTCTTCAGCGACCTGAGTATCTCCAACTGGTACCACTCGGGGCGGTTCACCTATACACTTTCGTAACATAGACATGTGAAATACTGGACGAATAGATTCTAACTCTAGAGGCAACTCTAATTCATATGCCACTCGTCCTATTCTCTGGATGATCTGATATGACCCAATGAACCTCGGGCTAAGCTTGACCTTCTTACCAAATCTCATCACGCCCTTCATCGGCGACACTTTAAGGAATACCCAATCATTCACATCAAATTCTAAGTCTCTACGCTGTACATAGGAGTAGGATTTTTGACAACTCTGAGCTATTAGCAGTCGTTCTCTGATAAGTTTCACTTTCTCTTCTGACTGGTGGATCAGGTCTGGCCTGACTTACCCTGCTTCTCCTACTTTGAACCACCCAACTAGGGACCAACATTTCTGCCCATATAGTGCCTCATAAGGCGCCATCTGCATGGAAGAATGGTAACTATTATTATATGCTAACTCAATAAGGGGTAAATGCTCGTCCCAGCTCCCTCCAAAGTCTAGCACACACGCTCGTAACATATCCTCGAGTGTCTGAATGGTGCGCTCTGCCTGGCCATCTGTCTGGGGATGAAAGGTTGTACTCAGATTAACCTGTGTCCTAAACCTTTCTGAAATAACTATCAAAATCTAGTTGTAAACTGTTCTCCTCTGTCAGAAATAATAGATACTAGAATGTCGTGCAATCGGACTATCTCTTTAATGCATAACTCTGCATAGTCTTCAGCTAAAAATATGGTCCGAACTGGTAGAAAGTGAGCTGATTTCGTCAGTCTATCAACAATAACCCAAATAGAGTCAAACTTACATCTACTACGGGGTAATCCTGTCACAAAGTCCATATTAACTGCTTCCCATTTCCAAATCGGTATGGCCATCTCCTGAGTTAATTCGCCAGGTCTCTGGTGCTCAGTCGTCACCTGCTGACAATTAGGGCACTAGTCTACGAATGCGGTTACATCTTTCTTCATTCCGAGCAACTAGTATGTATCATTTATGTCATGGTACATCTTCATCAAACCAGGATGAAGAGAGTAAGGAGAATAATGTACCTCTACCATAATCTTCAGGAAGAGCCCTACTGCATCTGGAATGCAGAGACGACCTCTGTACCTCAACACCCCATCTTCAACTATCCCAAAAGCCGCTAGTTCACCATTTCAAACTCTATATCTAAGTTGCGCTAAATGAAAGTCCTCATACTACTGCTCTTTTACCTCTACCACCAGGGAAGATACTACTATATTCCGTATTATGGCCCCATTGTCCTCTAAATCTATTACCCGAACTGCTAAAATAGCTAACCGATGCAACTCTCGATCCATCTCCCGCTTTTCTAGCCTCAGATATGCTAAACTCCCATAGATCTGCAACCGAGGGCATTTGCTACAATATTAGCTTTTCTTAGACGATACAAGATGTTCATATCGTAATTGTTTAGCAACTCTAACCAACGACGCTGTCACAAATTCAGCTCTTTCTGCTTGAAAATATACTGGAGGCTTTTATGATCCGTGAAAATATCTACATGTACACCATAAAAGTAATGCCTCCATATTTTGAAGGCATGAATTACTGCAGCTAACTCCAGATCATGGGTGGGATAGTTCTTTTCGTGCTTTCTAAGCTGTCTGGAGGCATAAGCGATTACCTTCCCATGTTTCATCAGGATACACCCTAACCTGATGCCTGAAGCGTCACAATACAGGGCATACCCCTCTGAGCCTTCTGGAAATGCTAACACTGGTGCCGACGTCAACCCGTTTTCAATTCTTATAAACTCTGCTCACAGGCCTCGGTCCACTAAAATTTGGCTACTTTTTGAGTCAATTTAGTCAAGGGGCCAACAGGGTAGAAAAGCCTTCCACAAACCTCTTGTAATACCCAGCTAGGCCTAGAAAGCTGCAAACTTTTATGGGAGTGGTAGGTTTGGGCCACGTATTTATTGCCTCTATTTTATGTGAATCAACCTGAATACCAGCCTTCGATACAATGTGTCCCAAGAAAGATACAAAACTCAACCAAAACTCATATTTAGAGAATTTTGCATATAACTGGCGGTCTCTAAGGGTCTGGAGTACTGTCTGCAAATGATCCCTATGTTATGTTTCTAAGTGGGAGTATACCAAAATAACATCAATAAAAATGATCACAAACAAATCTAAGTATGGCCGGAAGATACTGTTCATTAAGTTCGTGAATACCGTTGGGGCATTTTTCAACCCGAAGGACATAACTTTAAACTTGAAATGACCATACCTGGTCCTAGAAGCCGTCTTTGGGATATCCTTCTCTCGTACTCAAACCTGATGGTATCCGAATCTCAAGTCAAATTTAGAAAAATATTTTGCCCCTTGCAACTGATCAAACAAATCATCTATACTGGGAAGCGGGTATTTATTTTTAGTAGTCACTTCATTCAACTGTCGATAATATATGCACATGAAGAGAGAGCCATCTTTCTTCCTCACAAATAGAATCGGTGCACCCCACAGTGACGTACTCGACCTGATGAAGCCCTTATCTAACAAATCTTTCAGCTATTCTTTCAGTTCCCTCAACTCAACTGGAGCCATTCGGTATGGAGGAATGGATATAGGCTGAGTATCTGGCATAAAATCAATAGAGAAATCAATTTCCCTTTATGGAGGGATTCTAGGGAGTTCATCTGGAAATTCATTAACCACTGGGATGGACTGAAAAGTCGGGGACTCTACTTGCATATCCCGAACCCTAACAATATGGTAGAAGCAACCTTTTGCTATCAACTTCTTTTCCCTAAGATAGGATATGAACTTACCTTTTGGCGTGGTTGTACTACCTCTCCATTCTCGCACTACTTCCCTCTGGAAGTGGAACTGGACGATTTTGGTCCAACACTCTACAGTAGCATAACACGGTGCCAACCAATCCATACCATAATTACATCAAGATCAATCATCTCTAGCTCTACTAAATCTTCTGAGGTCTGACGACCCACAATCTCTACTGTACAACCCCGGTAAATTCTTTTAGCAATAATAGAGTCATATACGGGTGTAGATACTGAAAAAGGTTGTTGAAGCAGTTCTGGTACTATATCAAACTTTCGGGCTACTAATGGAGTACCATATGGTAGAGTAGATCCCGGATCTATCAAAGCATAAACTGAGTGGGAACAAACATCTAATATACCTATCACAACATCTGGGAACGACTTTGACTCCTGTCGCCCTGGTAGTGCATATGTGCGGTCCTGGCCGCTGCCTGAACTAGATGCCCTAGATCTGCGTCGGCCCCTGCCAACAGGAGCTGAGGGCCCGCGCCATGCAGAGGGTGTTGGGGCAACGAACCTGCTGAGGATCTATCCTGCTGATCTTGGCTGCTCGGCGTCTAGTCGGACAATTTCTCATCATATGTCCCTCCTTCCTGCAAGAATAGCAGGCTGTGGAACAATACCTGCACCTCCCCAGGTGCTGCATATGGCAAGTACTGCATCGGGCACTACTAATTCTGTCTGACCCGATCCTATCTACTGCTGTGAGCCTGATGCCCGTGAACTCTCACTGGGACCTAATTGTCCGCGATGATCTAATCTGCTACCCTACTGCTGCTGGAATGGGGGCTTGGACGACCTACCTGATAAACGAGGCTTGGGTCCACCTGAAATCTATTGGTCTACCCCTCCGACGCTGCTCCTGACTTGCCCTCTCCATGGCATACTGACACCGCCTAAGCTCCTCTATATTCTGAGCAAATGCCTAATCCCGTGAAATATCCATATCTTCTCGCAGTGTGGCCGTAATACGTGACTCCACATACTCTGGCGCAAGTCCCATAATGAACCGATGCACCCTGGCTGGCATGGTGTCAACAAATGAGAGCGCATATCTAGTTAAGGAATCAAACCTCAATGCACACTCTCTGACGCTCATTCTGCCCTGCTCTAGGTGCAAAAACTGCTCTACTTTGCCTGTCGGACCTCTCGGGACAAGTAATGATCTATGAAAGCCTCAGAGAAAATAGGCCACGTAGGTGGAGGTGCATCTCTGCCTCGGGATCTCTCCCAACTCTCGTACCATAAAACTGCTACATCTCGCAATCGGAATACTGCTAGCTGAAATTATTTGGTAGAAGAGGCATGCATCACCCTGAATATTCTCTCCAACTGATCTATTAAATTTTGGGGATCCTCTCTACGATCAGTCCCTGTAAACTGTGGGGGACTCAGAGAAAGAAATTCATGAACTCTCGAGTTACCAGGCCCCTCAGCGGGCTCTGCGACAGTTGGTACTAGTGGTTGAGGCTGATGCTGGGCAGCCATCATCTGAACCCACATATAAAATGCACTTCTAAGCTCCTGATCTGATGGTACTGGAATAGCTGGGGGTGGTAATGGTGTATCTGCTACCCTGGTGGGCTATGAGTGCGGTGGTGAGTGCTGAGGAGATCGAGGGGATGTCTCCCTGTCTCCCTCAGGCCAGGTCGACTCTGACTGGGGCCCCCTACTGGTGCCCTCTCCTGCAACCATATCTAAATCTCGACCAGTCGCAGTTCGTCGTGCATCTGACATTTTTCTCTGTAAATAACAAAATAATGTAAGCTTAGGGGATTACCCTATACAACTCAGCTCTATAGCACGACTGGAGGAGAAAGAAGAGCAACCACACAATTATGTCTCGTAGCCTGGCACCTACTAGGGTCTGGATTGATATGACTGAACTTATGCACTTCTGGTGCAAACTTACTTCTCACATCAAGAAAACACCAGGCTATATCTCGGCTGTAAACACAGCCCCTGACCGACAAGGACTTATAGCCACCTATAAAATAAAATAGCTAACCAACAATAGGCGATAAGAGGGGATCTTATGCGGGCCGACAAGGCCACCATGCTGTCTAGTTATAACTGAAATGAAAATCAGGCGACTTAGACATACTATAGCCGATAAGGCCACTGTCCAATAGCTAAACAAGGCCCCACATGGCCGCCATCACGAAATGAAACATATATCTAGGCCCCACACGACCAATAACAGACTAACCATAGGGAACTATAAATCTTCAAGCCTCTAGGAGTAGAATAGTGGTCGAGACAGGGCCCCGACGTACCCATAAACTGAAAAATCAAAAAGAGCAGACCTTCTAGCTATTAGCTTCGGAGGAAGGGAGCTAACTATACTGCTAACCTGCTGGAAGCTATGAAGATCCTTGTCTGTGCCTATCTGCACCTGCAGGCAAGTAATGCAGCGCCCAAGGAGGGCATCGATACAATATGTACCGAATATGTAAAGTAGAAAAATAATAACTAAATGAGAGCAGAAGAACTGAAATAATCATATAGAAGGGAAAGAGTTTAACCTGAACGATCTCGCTATCTGTAGTAATTAATTAACAAGATACACATATATACAAACAAGAACCTAGTCGGGCCCCTATAAGCCTGGAAGGTACAACCCATACAAGAATAACCTAGTTGGGCCCCCATAAGCCTTGGCAGGTACAAGCAATATATGTTACACTATCTGGTTGCTAATGATTGAAGTATAGGGTAACTCAAAAAGGCCTTCACAACCTCAATCAAATAGAACTCACTATTGCCCTCCCGACCTTAATCTAATGGAACTCACTATGGCCCTCATGGCCTCAATCTAATGGAACTCACTATGGCCCTCACAACCTCAATCTAATGGAACTCGCTATGGCCCTCGCGGCCTTAGTAGAATAGGACTCGATATGGCCCTCGCATCCTCTGTACAATAGAGCTCAGTATGGCCCTCGCGACCTCAGTATAACAGAACTCAGTATGGCCCTCGCAACCTCAATATAACAGAACTCAGTATGGCCCTCGCAGCCTCAATATAATAGAACTCAATATGGCCCTTGTGGCCTCAATATAACAAAACTCAATACGACCCTTGTGACCTCAATATAACAGAACTCAATATGGCCCTCGTGGCCTCAATATAATAGAACTCAACACGGCCCTTGCGACATCAATATAACAACAACAACTAATCACTATAGTTATGCCTTTGACTCTCTTACTGGGACTCATACTATATTACAATACTAAGGAAGGTAACTTGCTTAAGGAATTCTCCTTAAAATACCTCAATTGCCATTTCCTCAGTAACTGGCGAGTTTCAACTGGTATTCAATAGCCCTTCCCAACTGTAACCGTGCTACTGAGAGAATGAAACTAGTTTCAGTACTAAATTCGGCAGAAAAAATGACTTGTAATATTAGTATTGACTATACTTCAACTTAACAAAACACGACCGAAAACTTATAATTTCTTGAGAGTTCAGAAGGGAGAAATACTTACTTGAAGCCTGTGATCGTATATAAATCAGTTTGAAGCAATTGTGATAACTTTTTCTTGGTGGAGTTACGATTCGCCGGGCGAATTTCACGAAAATAACTTCGTAGTAATGCTCCCTACGGGCTTAGGATTCAATACCCGAGGTTAATTTGAATTTGGACGACATTTCATGGAGTAAACGGATGAAAATTTGCTGCTTTCTTCGTATTCCCTCTCCATTGGATGAAAGTGAAATGTGGAAAATGATTCAACAACTAAAGGGACCTTATATATATACTTGGGCGGTGGACAAGGGGTCCGTGGCACGGACCCCATCACGCCAAAATATAGCCGTGTCATGGAGCACAAGGTGGAGGGGGAGGGCCCGTGACATGTTGCCCCTCTGGCAACCTGCTCGGGCCTTCTCCTGCGCAACCTCGACTCCGCGCTCGGTTGGCCTTTCCCCCGGCCCTTTCTAGCATGCGTCGTACTCTAAAACTCTTAACTAACGTACGAATCGGCCGACTAAATGCTAGAAGTTTATGGGGTGTAACAGGATCCATACTGAGACATGGGATCTAGAACCACGAATTTGTAATACCCTGAAAGTGCCATAGACTAGACTCGAAATCTAAAAATGGAAGATGGCAAAATCTGGGAAATTTCCACAGAATGGGCCATGTAACGGGTCCTTGGTTCCACCAAATAATCTATGGGAAGCGTCCGTGGTGAGGTTCGGCTGGTGGCAGTTGGAAGTAACGGGTCACATAATGACTCGTGGTTTGATACGACGAGTCATCAATTGAGGTTGTGGGGAGACTAGTCCTTAGCCTGAGAGGAAGCAACAAGCCATGGGACGACCCATCGTGAGCGATAACGGATCGTGGTGAGAAACCATGGGAAGGAGTAATAAAACCTCCAATCGAGGTAACGGAAGGAAACCATGACTCATTGGAAGGAGGAACAAGTTGTGGTGTGGCTCGTGGGAAGGACAAGTGCAGGTCGCCAAGGGGGAAACAACGGATGATATAAAGGACCGTCCTATGATGAAATGACTCGTCCTGTCAAGTCGTGGGATTGAATTTGAGAAGTTGAAAATGGGCAGTGGATGGAATGGACGGATACCACAAGTCATGGTATGAAGGCACGACTTGTTGGATTGTCCATGGTCTCAGGCAGTGCAGAAATTTCAGGAAATTCATTAAGGGCATTTTCGTGATTCCTAAGTCCTAAGGTCCTAAACTACATCATTTAAGGCTCAAAATGCAGTGTTTTATGAGGATAAAATCTATCCTAGGCTCTTTCATATCCATGCATGCATATTGAATGGGTTTAATAGGTGATCAAGTTAGAGTTCTTCAAGATTTCCTTCAATTTTTCATTGGGCTTTCAAGGAGTGGTGAAATTTGATCTTCTTCGGGTGTATAGGGTTATGAGCGGGTGTTTTCATTCACATCCATGCCCAATTTCTCCCAATTCATGAATTTTTAATTGAAAATCTTAGGGGTTTTTATCCTAAATCTTATAAAATCCTAATTATCTATCTATGGGTTATTACTTCTCATGTTTTGCATCATATTTTATAAATCATGATCATATTTTACAATTAATTCAAATATAAATTTATCGATTTAAATTTCTATTAAATTATACCTAATTATGCATGTTCTATGATGAATTGAGTTATGATTTTCACCTTTATTTTTGATGTTCTTTAACCCATCATGATTTATGGTTTATAATATGGATTTACTCAAATGCCCATCATGAATCTATGATTTGATAAGAATATACATGATTTACAAGTTTACATGAACCTCATGGTTTACGATTTATGATCTTGGCCGACTCACGGGCCTTACCTTCATGGCTAGTTCACGTATTTACAAGCATGCCTATGATTATCATAATTTAACTAGCCCATAAATCTAATGAATATTATACTATGAGCACTATATATGTTTTGGGAGTAGTATTTGACATCGAGTAGGTTCGAGGTCCAGGTCTTGCCCCAAATTTCAGAACTACATGCCACCGTAGGACTTGACGGGACCTTCCTTGAGACTGTCCCCTTTCCCCAAATGGGCCTTTCATATGTGATATCACACCGTTCATGGTTCTACTCTTGGAAAGGTATGAACACTCTCCCGACTAGGGATTTACAGTTCGGGCTCCATGTGTGCTCATATGGGGTATGTCAGTTATAAGAATCTCCCGTTGTTCCTTATGATTTATGCATGGTTATGTTCATATGGTTTCGGATCAAGTCATCTTTAAATAAAGTTATCTCTTATGATTATGCATATAGTTAGTTTATGAATGCTTTGAAAACCTTAAGCCTTATGTTACATTCTGATATTTATGGTATGAGCATGTTGTCCTACTCTTATGAACTTTTATGTATATTAAATGTCCGTTTTACTTATCTTTCATACTCGATACATTCCACGTACTAACCACATATTCTATGCTATATTATTTCATGATACAGGCTCCGGTACTCAGATTCAGCCTCGACCCTAGCCAGCCTTTCAGAGTTAGCATCCCACATTTGTTGGCGAGTCCTCATCTTTCGAAGACCATGCTTATCAATTTACTTTATGTACTTTCAGTTTTCAGCTTTAGCGAGTTAGTTGGGGACCTGTCCCATCAACTCATCAGACTTAGAGGCTTTTCGAACAAAAGGATGTAATAAGCTTTAGATTCATGTGTATATCTATTGTGATGCTATTTCAAACTTCTGCTAGGTTTATCATGTTGTTTCTTCCGCTTTATTTGATTGAGTTAGATGTATGTTCATGCCATCGGTTGACTCGGAGTCCCTAAGGGTTCTTTGTCCCGTGTCTCAATCCGGGCCTACGTTTGGGTTGTGAAAACTTGGTATCAGAGCCATAGGTTTGAAGTGTCCTAGGGTGTCTGGAAGCTGCATTAAGTAGAGTCTTTTTCATGGGTCTGAAGCGCGCCACACTTATGACGAAGAGGTTACGACATGTTTAGGAAATGTTCCCTTCTTTCATGATCTCATGTCATGCGATGAATTTCCTATCTATACTTCTAACTCGTTCTATACATGCTTGCAATATGATTCCTCCATGTCGAGTAAATGGAAAGAGAAATGGAAACGAACATGAGAACGACAACACAGAGGGGCACCATCTAGCCCCACCGGCCCCTGAGGAGCATGCACTAGAGCCGACTGCCCACGCTAAATTCAGGGCATCCATACAGATGCTAGCGCATGCTTTGACCACCCAGGTCAATCAACAAGCGGTGGCGCATATCCCTTAGAACGGGAATGCAACGGTGGCTCGAGTTAGAGATTTTCTGAGAATGAACCCACTAGAGTTCCTTGGGTCAAAAGTAGATGAGGATCCGCATGAATTCATTGATGAGATTCTAAAGATCACCCAGATCATGGGTATGGAAAATAGGGAGTGCATTGACTTGGCCTCTTATCAGCTGAAAGGGGTTACACATATTTGGTTTTAACAGTGGAAAGAGAGTAGGGCAGTGGGAGTAGGCCCTATTAGTTGGGAAGAGTTTCATGGAGCCTTTCTAGATTGGTTCTTCCCTTGTGAGATGAGGGAATCAAAGGTGGCCAAGTTTGTAAATCTAAAGCACGGGGACATGTTGGTTCAGGAGTACACTCTGGAGTTCACTCGCTTATCCAAGTATGCATCAGAGTTAGTGGCAGACCAGAGGGCTTGGGTGAATCGATTTGTACATGGAGTGGCGGACTACTTGGATAAGGATTGTAAGATCTCCATTCTGCATTAGGACATGGATTTTCCCCGCATAGTTTTACACGCCTAACAGATGGAGGCGGTGTATCGAAGGCAGAGGGAGGTCAAGAGGGAACAGACAGAAAATTATGGGACTTCTCAGCCTAGATCGAGGGGCGGACATTGCCAGCAGACTCATCACAGG
>JACEIK010013123.1:0-11545 GCA_018107945.1 Datura stramonium | reverse complement strand
GCCATGAACATGCAATTCTAATTATGTGAGACGACAATTGATAGTTTCATACTTAAACCATTGCAATTCGTAATAGCGCATGATTATCTGGTTTTAACTCAATGTTGCTCCTAGAGTGAATTCATAATATTTTGTTGACCAAAATTAGACTTAATTAAACCTTCTTGAAAACTTCTATAATCAACGTTTTTGGTATTTAATATCGCACTTGAACTAGATAGTTGGCGGAATGGGTCCAGTCCCTGTGGGTTCAACATTCCGGTTCTTAAAAAGAGCCACTATATTACTTGCACGACCCGTACACTTGCGGGGCACGAAACAGTTAACCTGGTCCATCCCAATCTAATTAGTATTTCATCTACACCGCACTTCTAGTATTTTACAAATATTGTCTACAACATAGTTGATCCTTCTAGTTTGAATTCACTAACGAAATTTTTGTCATTCTCTGCAAAGTTTATTCCCCCAATTTCCTTGTTTTATGTTAAATTGATGTGGTGCAAGCTAAAATCAACTTCTCAATCGATGCTTGAATTCATCACTCCCTACTCCTCTTGGGATTCGACCCCGTCACTCGTTGGGTTACTTCTTTTGATACAATGACTGTGTATATTCTTTGACTTAAGAATATATTTTGGACGTTATAAAAAATGGTGCTATTGCCGGGGACTGGCGTTTGATGATCTTGTGATTGATTGTAAAATTGAATTAGTGTGTGTCATAGCTACTTGATTTGATTTTCTTCCTTGTTGTTAGGATCTGACCACCTTATGATCCATCACTCCCAAGCTGGAGATAGCTTAGTGGAGGGGAACATGGAACTTGATGAAGATAATCCGATGATGCCGGAAGTTGCAGGTGCTATTCGCCTACCACCGACAGTAGGGAATGCGGTGTTCCATGTTACTATAACCATGTTGCACTTATTGAAGATGAAAGATCTTTTGGCGGCAAACCAAGAGAAGATGCAAATCGGCATTTAAGGAACTTCTTAGAAATTTTTCAGTCCTTCAGCATCACAAACATCAGTCAAGAGTCAATCAGGTTGAGACTCTTCCCTTTCTCATTGACGGGGGAAGCAACAATGTGGCTAGAGGAACTTTGTCCGGGGTGTATTACTTCGTGGCAAGAGTTAAGAGAGGCTTTCTTAGATCAATTTTTTCCTCCCTCAAAAATGTTACAACTAAGGGATGATATCACAAACTTCTGCAAAGAACAAGGAGAGCCTTTGCATGAGGCATGGTTAAGGTTTAAAAAGAAAGTTGCTCTTTTCCCAAATCATGGATTACCGAATGGAGTGCTTCTCCAAAGTTTCTATAGAGCCCTTGATTCAATCAACAAATCCGTTGCTAACAACTTAGATGGAGGATCAATCATGGACCAAACTTATGGGTTTGCCAAAGCTATCCTTGACTGAATGACAAAAATCAACAGGGCTTGGCACACAAGGGAGATGAGCGTGTCCACTCATGAGATCAGCTCAAGTGCATTGGCGATGGAGTTACGGAAAAGGGATGATGAGCGGGATGAGACTCTCGCCAAGATGATGACAAAATTAGAATTGATGACCAAGCATGTGATGGGAGCAGGTTCGAAGGTGGTAAATGTTGTGGGAATGCAAGGTCCCCTGCAATATGAAAAAGATCCTTTACCACCAAGATATGACGAAGAATGACAATATATGGGTAACAAAATGGGAGGGCCTCGACCTGGCTTTCAAGGAGAAAATCAAGGCCCGTGGTGCCAAAGGGATGATAACCAAGGGTGGAGAAATCGTGAACAACAAGGGTGGTCTAAAAGGAATGAGAGGTGGAATAACAGAGAGCCAAACAAAGAAGGTGATCGTTACCATCGAAGTGCAAATACATACATTTTACCTCCTAAGGTTGGAAATACTCAAAACCAGATAGGAGTAAGTGATGCAAGTAGCTCCAAAATCTAAGACATGCTCTCAAGAGTTTTGAAGAAGGTTGAGTCGACCGAAAGTGGAGTGAAAGAATTAAGAGGGGAGGTGTCTAACCTCGATCAAACAATGAGTTCACACTAGGCATCCATCAAGAATTAGGAAGCTCAAATGAATCACCTATAAGCCCAAATGAACCCGAGAATGAAAGGAACATTACCTAGTGACACAATTCCTAATCAAAAAAAGATGGTCAATGTATGGCTATTGTCACTAGAAGTGGTAAGAGGATTGGAGATGTACTAGGAAATCCTAGTGAGGTGGAGAACCCGAAAGTAGTTGACGAAGATGAGGGTGATAAAATGACAATGATTCCAGAGAATGAAGAAAAGGATGAAGAAGAAACAGAGGAAAAGGATGATGAGACCCACATTCAAGTGGATGATAAAGAAGCGGGCATGAAGGCCCCGGTTGATGATAGAGTTGAAGCAAGACTCCCACCACCATATCCACAACGTCTTACCAAGAAAAAGAAAGAAGATCAATTTAAGAAGTTTGATGACATGTTTAGCAAGTTTTTCGTAAACATACCATTAGTGGATGCTTTGATCCAAATGTCTGGTTAGGACAAGTTCATGAAAGACTTGTTGAAAAAGAAGAAGGTGGTTAATGTTGGAAATGAAGAGAAAATGCACCATTGTAGTGTGGTAATGATGAGCAACCTTGCCCCAAAAAGGGAAGACCCCGGAGCTTTTACAATTCCATGCACAATTGGAATTTGTGTGTTTAAGAAGGCTCTATGTGATCTCGGTGCAAGTATAAATCTGATGTCCCTGCTCATTTTTAAGAAATTACGCCTCGAAAATACGAAACCAACATCTATGCGGCTACTAATGGAAGATAAGTCAATTAAAAGACATGTGGGGCTACTAAAAGATGTACTGGTGCAAGTTGATAAGTTCATTCTCCTGGGTGATTTTGTTATTCTGGTGTGATATGGATGTGGAAGTTCCCATTATTTTGGGAAGACCTTTGCTGGCTACCAGGAGAGCAGTGGTATATGTGGAGCTTAGAGAGTTAAAATTTCGGGTTGGTGGTGAGGAAGTCACCTTCAAGGTATGTCCATCAGCTGGAACTCCACCCGAATGCAAGGTAATTGGAATATTTCAAAAAGATGATGAGGATAAGGGAGTGAAGTTGAGAGAGACGGAAGTGGATGATGACCCATCGGAAATGAAGAATTGAAAAAGGACTACATCGTGCCACAACAATAAATAAGGCGCTTCTTGGGAGGCAACCCAAGTTTTTATTGAATTATTTGATGTTTTTTGTTGTTTTTGTTTGTGTAGGAATTGAGAAATTAGAAGAAAAGTGAGATACAAATCATGATGGGAGCATCGGCGATAAATATGGATCGCCAAAGATAAGGGAGCCTAAAGTAGAAAGTTGACTGTTGAACTAAAGCATTGTGGGACACTGGCGAACCATCGAATTCGATTCTTGAGTTGCTGGTGTATCGCCAGTCTAAGGTAGAGTACCTTAAGCGAGGCCCAGATTTAGCGGATGACTGGTGTGCCACAGTCTAAATTCGTGGATAGCCGGTGAATTGTCGAATGGAACAAGATCACTGGATACAAAACAAGTTAAAATGAAAAGTAGCGGCAAACGCCGAATTGGATCGGTGAATCGCTGGTTCATTGCCGGTCGGGCTCTTCCTGAACTAAAAAGAGGAATTTAAAAAGACTGGCCCACAAAATCCCAAATACTTTTCCAGCCGCCCTAATTCTGTAAATATTCCCATAGCTTCCCTTTTCCCAACATTTTTCTTTCCATTTTGATATCTCCATTACCCAACATTCCCTATTCCCCATAATTTCTTATTTTCAACCTCTCCATTTGCCCACCTTTTCACCTTCAAACTCCCCACCAACTCACCCACATTAAACTCCCCACCTTCCCTTCAACCTATCACATTCCCACTTTTCACCTATAAATACCCATGCATATCTCACCATCAAAATCACTCTAATCTTACTATCTACTCTATACTCACTTGAAGGTGCTCCTGCAATCTTGAGTTGTTTTCCTTTTTGAGGCTAGAAGAGTGTGCAAATAGTCTTCAAATTTGGTAACATTTCTCTTGCCCCTATTTTAATTTGAATATAGTCACATGATTTTGTAGGAGTACTATTTTCCTTCCCTTCTTTGTTGAAATTTTTGAATGTGTTATGTTTGTGATTGAAGTGGGTATGTGCTTTTATAATGAGATTATGAAGAGGGTGAACTGTGAGTAACCCATTTACATTAAGCACCACGTTTTTCCCAATGATAGACCGAGTGACACCAATCTTAAGGGCTTAAACGTCATAAATATGTGTAAGATTGGAGTATAATCTCTAGACTAATGATTATGGTGAAAATGTGTTAATGGGTGTTTGTGTGAAAGGGGTCAGATTTAGGGACAGGCAAAGTCGTCCATTCACTAGTCATATTCAGTGAAACGCCACTTGGGGCATTGGTTCACTATGAAATTGGTCTTCGCTACTGAGTGAATCCGGCGCTACTTCGGCGGTTTGCGATTTGTGATAGGTGAAATGCCGCTTGAACTGCTGAAAATGGTAAGATTTCCCCAGTGCTCTATTACATACCGGCGTCCAGTCGGCGGTTCGCGAATTTCCTTTGGTGAACTACCGATTGTTCGCCGGTACCACTTTTGAAGGATTGTTTGATCCTCACTTGCTTCTTAGTTCTTCTTTAGATTACTTTCTTTTACTCTAATTGCTATTTCAATATCTTTTCACTAACATACTTTTTTGTAGAATAAAAAATAATGTCATCCGCTAGGTCATCCGGCAAAGAAAAGGCCCCAGCTTTATCTGCTAGCAAGGGAAAAGGGAAAGCAAAGGCTGTTACCCATGCGCAATTACTAAGGAGGCTATTATTCTCTGTGATCCTAACATGAAGGAGAACTACGTCTTATGACAAGGACGCTCTATCACGGTAGAGAAGAGGTTCGACTTGGCTGGATTGAAGGGTGACTTCCCAAATATAATGGAGCAGTTCACCCACCGACAATAGCATGCATTTGCAAACCCTTTGATGTTGTACTAAGTTGTACTTTTCACAGAGTTTTATGCCTCCTACTAGGCCCGCCAAGATAGCATGCAACATAGGCGCAAAGTGGATCAATTTCCCTGCCTTCCTTCGGTGATGATTCGTGGGGTAGAAGTTGATATCACCCCAGCTGCCATCAATTATCTGTTTTGGGAAGATGAGATATACTCTGCCACGGAATACATAGCATTGGTGGCCAATATGAAAGACCAATATAGGTGGGTGGCTGGCATTATTGCTGCGGATACTCCCCTATGGGCCTCCATGGGTGGCGAAATCTCTCGCCACAATTTGAAGTTTAAGGCCAAGCTATGGTTGGATTTTATTTTCTCTCGCATAATCCCATTGAAGAATAAGCAGTGGTGACCATGTAAGCAGCTATCTTGATCGCTTGCATTATGTCAGGGGTCCCCATCGACTTTGGCGAAATTGTTGCTCAGCAAATGAAGATGAAGGCGTGGCGGTCCACACTTCCATGCCATATGCTGTGCTGATCTCACAAATTTGTGCAGCAGCCGGAGTGCCTCTTTTTCCAGACTAGACTCCTTCCTCTCCCACGGGTCAGCCCAATCTCCCACCGCCCCAAACGTCTATATGCCCCAGCCTGACTAGTCGGGCCAAGCATTAGGTGACATGCCCTAGCCCAGAGTTTCTCCACCTCCTCAATCTTCTCAGTCAAATGGTCTCCATCGTCTTCTGGAGATGACAAACTAGCATGAGAGCCAACTTCAATGCTTGGCCAAGAGTCTCCTGGCACACATTGCCATAACTATCAAGAAGGAGCTCAAGTTGCTATATGAGAATGTCGCCACTTTGTGCAAGCGGGTGGATGTTGTAGAAGGGGAAGTCACGTCTCTCTGAAATGAGGTGCAGGAATGGAAAAGTCGGACATCAGTCGAAGTGCCCGACATGAGTGCTTTGCATGATGCAATGGATGCTCCATCTTCAGCTGGGGGACCAATTGATGACTTGTTTGAAGGGCTGGGCAATGATTTTTCTGGGCTTGGCGATGCAACCAGAGGTGATGGTGGTGATGAGGCTAACGATGAAGACGAGTGACACGTTCAGGGAGTTTCTTGTCTCTTCTCTCGTTGTTCTTTTTGTATAATACATTGGGGACAATGTATGATCTTAAGTAGGGCGAGGGATGAGCGCTATTGATGGGGGGTATTTATGTTTTAAGTTGTTTTGTCGAGCTATTGTGATTGATGATTGCCCTTGTCGGGCATGTTATGTTATTTGAATGAAAATTTTAATTAATTTGTGCTTTTGTGAGTGGTAATTAGTGACTCAATGGGGTCTCCGGTTTGAATCATTGTATTTTGAAAATTTTGAATGAGATGGCCCCAAATTTCTTTTTTGCCATTGTAAATAGAGTAGTGTAGAAATTAAAACTCTGAAGAATTTCTTTACACCACGGATCTTTTTCAAGGATCATTCTTTTATTTCAGTTAATTTTGTTGTCAAACTAGGTTGGCTTTTCCAATGATGGATTGAGTGGCGACATTCTTAAGGAAAACGCATGTCACTTTGAGTTTGTTGTGAAGTTTTTTTAAGAGGCATCAACTAAAATTTTCTATTTTTCTTGTGATTGGAATGAAACTGTGAAAACAAGGGTATGAAAAGGAAGATAATAAGCAAGTGTTGACACCGTAGCTAGTAATCTTGGTCGTACATTGTATAATTACCTGCTTGACTTATGACGTTTGCCTGCTTGATGTCCTAATATGATGTGTTGTTTTGAAAAATTACTCTTGTAGACCCTGTTAAGGATGATGCTTTATGTGGCGAGGATATGATTGTTAACATTGCGCATTACATCTTATCTAGAAGTTTCGCTAAATTTGATTCAAAGCGAAATCCTAGAGGTAGTTCAATCAAAACACCTGTGGGGCTGCTAGAAGATGTACTGGTGCGAGTTGACAAGTTCATTCTCCCGGCTGATTTTGTTATTCTGGTGTGATATGGATGTGGAAGTTCCAATTATTTTGGGAAGACCTTTGCTGGCTACCGGGAGAGCAGTGGTAGATGTGGAGCTTAGAGAGTTAAAATTTCGGGTTGGTGGTGAGGAAATCACCTTCAAGGTATTTCCATCAGCAGGAACTCCACCCGAATGCAAGGTAATTGGAATATTGCAAAATGATGATGAGGATAAGGGAGTGAAGTTGCGCGAGACAGAAGCGGATGATGACCCGTCGGAAATGAAGAATTGAAAAAGGACTATGTCGTGCCACAACGATAAATAAGGCACTTCTTGGGAGGAAACCCAAGTTTTTATTGAATTATTTGATGTTTTTTGTTGTTTTTGTTTGTGTAGGAATTGAGAAATGAGAAGAACAGTGAGATGCAATTCATGATGGGAGCATCGGCGAGAAATATGGATCGTCGAAGATAAGGGGGCCTAAATTAGAAAGTTGAGTGTTGAACTGAAGCATCGTGGGACACTGGCGAACCACCGAATCCGATTCATGAGCTGCTGGTGTATCACCGGTCTGAGGCAGAGTACCTGAAGCGAGGCCCATATTTGGCGGATGACCGGCGTGCCCCAGTCTAAATTCGTGGACCGTGGTGCATCGCCGGATGGAACCAGATCACTAGATACAAAACAAGTTAAAATGCAAAGTAGCGGCAAACGCCGAATTGGATCGGTGAATCGCTTGTTCATTGCCGGTTGGGCTCATCTTGAACTAAAAAGAGGAATTTAAAAAGACTGGCCTACAAAATCCCAAATACTTTCCCATCCTCCCTAATTCTGTAAATATTCCCATAGCTTCCCTTTTCCCAACATTTTTCTTTCCATTTTTGTCTCTCCATTACCCAACATTCCCTATTCCCCACAATTTCTCATTTTCACCCTCTCCATTTGCCCACCTTTTCACCTTCCAACTGCCCACCAACTCACCCACATTAAAATCCCCACCTTCCCTTCAACCTATCACATTCCCACTTTTCACCTATAAATGCCCATCCATATCTCACCATCAAAATCACTCTACTCTTACTATCTACTCAATACTCACTTGAAGGTGCTCCTGCAATCTTGAGCTATTTTCCTTTTTGAGGCTAGAAGAGTGTGCAAATAGTCTTCCAATTTGGTAACATTTCTCTTGCCCCTGTTTTAATTTGAATATGGTTACATGATTTTGTAGGAGTACTATTTTCCTTCCCTTCTTTGTTGAAATTTTGTATGTGTTATGCTTGTGATTGAAGTGGGTATGTGCTTTTATGATGAGATTATGAAGAGGGTGAACTCTGAGTAACCCATTTACATTAAGCACCACGTTATTCCCAATGATAGACCGAGTGACACCAATCTTAAGAGCTTAAACATCATAAATATGTGTAAGAATTGAGTATAATTGCTGGACTTATGATTGTAGTGAAATTTTGTTAATGGGTGTTTGTGTGAAACCGGTCAGAATTGGGGATAGGCAAAGCCCGCCATTCGCTGGTCATATTCGGCGAAACGCTGCTTGGGGCGTCAGTTCACTATGAAATTGGTCTTCGCTACTGAGTGAATCCAGCACTACTTCGGCGGTTTGCGAAATATGACCGGTGAAATGCCGCTTGAACTGCTGAAAATGGTTAGATTTCCCCAATCCTCTATTACATACCGGCGTCCAGTCGGCGGTTCGCGAATTTCCTTCGGTGAACTACCGATTGTTCGTTGGTACCACTTTTCAAGGATTGTTTAATCCTCACTTGCTTCTAAGTTCTTCTTTAGATTACTTTCTTTTACTCTTATTTCTATTTCAATATCTTTTCACTAACATACTTTTGGTAGAATCAAAAATCATGTCATCCTCTAGGTCATCCGGCAAAGGAAAGGCCCCAGCTTCATCTGCTAGCAAGGGAAAAGGGAAAGCAAAGGCTGCTCCCCACGCGACAACATTAAGGAGGCTATTATTCTCTGTGATCCTAACATGAAGGAGCACTACGTCATATGACAAGGACGCTCTATACGGTAGAGAAGATGTTCGACTTGGCTAGATTGAAGGGTGACTTCCCGAATATAACGGAGAAGTTCACCCACCGACAATGGCATGCATTTGCCAACCCTTTGATGTCGTACTACGCTAGACTTTTCATAGAGTTTTATGCCTCCTACCAGGCCCGCCAAGATAGCATGCAACATAGGCGCAAAGTGGATCAATTTCCCTGCCTTCCTTCGATGATGATTCGTGGGGTAGAAGTGGATATCACCCCAGCTGATGATTTAAATATATTTATACTATTGAGTTATGATTCATGGGAAAGTTTTATATTAGTTTCACTTAAAATCATGTTTCAAGTTTTATGAATTAAAAAGCCCATTGATGAGAAGTTCATGAAAGATGAGATTTGTAATGAAGGTATGATTATGATGAGATATTATGATGAAAAACATGTTTTCAAGCTACCCATGTTTATAATCATGTTTTCGATTTGAATTGAGTATTTTCAAGCATGTGAAAGTATTGGACAATGCCCACATGGTCAATTCTGATCTACGATTTCCCAAAATAAGCTTACAACATGGTTTTGGAGAGAAGACTCTCAGTTATCTTTCACCTTGTGGTATGGTTTGAGTTAAATCTTTTAATATGCATGATTTCGTATTTGAGATGTATTGTATTATTGAACTTCGTCAATTGATGATGGTAAGCTTCGTTGAAAAAAGATTGAGAGCATATGCATGTTTTTTGGAGTAGCGTCAATCACCGAGTAGGCTAAGGGTCGATCACCCTATGCCTTAGAACTATGCGTCAATGTAGGTTTATACATATTATACATAGTTTGGGACCTCCCTAGTTAGCTATCCCCTACCCCGATTGGGCCTCGAGCTTGATATCGAAATCATGATATCCTATCTAGCCCTGGAAAGGCTTGGAACAACTCTACCCACTTGAGTGTGATAGTTGGGACCACGTAAGATCTATCGTGGTATTTCGGTTAAAAGATGAGTCTCCTATTTTTCCTCATAATTTCAATTATCCATGTTCATCATTTTTGACATTTATACATCTATGTATGTTCTAAAGCAGGTTTGACTCACTGTTCAATTTTACTCATGACTATCAGATTTGAGCTTTGAGTCAATCAATTAAGTTATGATGATATGTTATGGTAGGATGAGATCATGATTTCAGAAAGAATGCATGGAAGCCCTACTCTCAGACTCTTATTGTTTATGCTTTACATTATGCATGTCTTTAAATGATTTTACTTATTTAAGTGGTTTTCTTACCTTGCATACTCGGTACATTCCACATATTGACCGCATACTCTATGATTTATCATTTCATGATACAGGACCCAACACTTAGACTCAGTGCCGTTAGTAGACAGTTCCATAGTTAGCGCCCAGCTTAGTGGTGAGTCCTCATCTTTCGAGGACCCTGGTAATTCAGATTTCTCTATGTATTTCAGTTTTCAGTTTATTCGAGTTAGTTGGGGACTTGTCCCATCAACTCAACATGTTTAGAGGCTTTTCAGACAAAAAAGGATGTATTCAACTTCAGATAGTGTATTCTGATGTTATTCTTATTTTAGAATTCTGCTAAGATTATTATGTTGACTCTTTAGTTTTAGTAATCGAGTTAGATGTATGTTCATGCCATGGGTCGACTTGGAGTCTCTCGGAGCCCTTTGTCCGGTGTCTCAATCCGGCCCTCCGTTCGGGTTATGACAAACTTAGTATCAGCGCAATAGGTTTCAAAATGTCCTAGGGTTTCTGAAAGCCACGTTGAGTAGAGTCTTTTTAATGGGTGTGAAGCATGCCGCACTTATGACAAAGGGGCTACAAAATGTCAAGGAAATATTCCCTTATTTCATGATCTATGTCATGCGATGAAATGTCTCCCTATACTTCTAATTGACGCTATTCGCGATTGTAGAATCATGGCTCCCCAATGAGTAAATGGTAGAAGGAATGGGATTAGAGATGGCCACAAGGATGGATATAGAAATGGGCACCAGCAGGCCCCTCCACTCCAGCAGCACCATGCACCGGAGTCGGTTGCCCATATTGAATGTTGGGAAACTATTCAGATGCTCGCACAAGCCTTGACCGCTCAAGTCAATCAGCAGGCAATTGTGAATGCCCTGCAAAATGGAAATGCAGCGCCGACTCGAGTCAGGGATTTCTTGAGGATGAACCCGCTAGAGTTCCTCAGGTCAAAAGTAGATGAGGACCCGCATCAGTTCATTGATGAGATTGTGAAGATAACCCAAGTCATGGGGGTGAAGGGAGTTGGGTTTGCGGAGTTGGCCCCATATCAGCTAAAAGGGGTCGCGCACATCTGGTTTCGTCAGTGGAAAGATATAGAGCCACCGGAGCAGGTCATGTTACTTGGGTGGAATTCCTTGTTGCATTCTTAGATCGGTTCTTCCCTCATAATATGAGTGAGCTGAAGGCAGCCGAGTTCGTGAATATTAAGCAAGGGAGAATGATGGTGCAGAAGTATGCCCTTGAGTTCACTCGCTTATCAAAGTATGCCCCAGAGTTAGTGGTGATCAGAGGGTGCGGGTGAGCAAGTTCGTTCACGG
>JACEIK010013121.1:0-28060 GCA_018107945.1 Datura stramonium | reverse complement strand
GCATCATCCTCTATCAGCTGCTAATGGTGAGTCCTCATCTTCCGAGGACGTGATTTATGTTCATGTTTACTTATGTTTCAGTTTTCATATTTTAGGAGTTAGCTGGGGGCTTGTCCCAGCAACTAATCAGTTTAAGTAGAAGGCTTTCAGACTTTTCTAGACAGATTCAGCGTTGTATCTATGTGTTGTTAAAATAACTCTTTTGGTTTATATTATATTCTTGTTATTAGCTTCCGCTTATTCATGTGGTTAGCTATCTCTTATGTTTAGTGTTATGCTATGATTATTCCATGGGTCGACTTGGAGCCTTTCGGGATTCCTTGTCCCGTTTTACGGCTAGGGTGTGAACTCGGTTCATGACAACCTTGGTATCAGCAAAAAGGTGTAGAGTGTCCTAGGGTTTCTGGAAGCCGCGTTAAGTAGAGGCTTCTTCATGGGTGTGAAGCACGACATACTTATGGTGAAGAGGCTATGAGACGTTTTAGGAATGTTCCCTTTTCTTCATAATCCTTATCGTCCGTAGAGCATGAAGGTCTAAATAGTTCCTTCCCCTGACTCGTGCTTTACGCGCTCGCAGATTATGCCTCCTAGACGAGCGAATGGAAGGAGACATGATAACGGTCGCCAACAGGTACCAGCAGCCCTGGCAGAACAAATGGGTGATCATGTTACTCATGCTGAGTTTCGAGCAGTCTTTCACATATTGGTGCAGGCCCTGACTGCTCAGATTAACTAGAAGGTGGTGGCCCGTGCTCCTTAGAATGGAAATGAAGTAGCGGCAAGGATAAGAGATTTTCTTCATATGAACCCACCCAAATTCTTAGGGTCAAAAGTGGATGAGGACCCATACGAGTTCTTGGAAGAGATTCAGAAGATTACTCATATCATGGGAGCGACAGGAAATGAGAACGCAGACTTAGCCTCCTACCTAATAAAGCGAGTTGCTTACATCTGGTTTTGTTAGTGGAGAGACAGTCGGGAAGTTGGAGCGGGTCCCATAGGTTGGGATGAATTTATGACAGCGTTTTTGGACAGGTTTTTCCCTCGGGAGTTGAGGGAGGCAAAGGCGGCGGAGTTCATTAACTTGAGCCAGAATGATATTATTGTCCAGGGGTACGCGTTGGAATTTACTCGGTTATCCAAGTATGCACCAGAGATGGTAGCCGACCAGCGGGCTCGAGTGAGTAGGTTTGTGAATGGAGTGTCAAACTCCTTGGTCAAAGAATGCAGGACTGCTATGTTGCACCGGGACATAGACTTCCCACGCTTGGTAATATTTTCTCAACAGATGGAAGCAAAACATGTGAAAGAAAAAGAGAGAGAGGCCAAGAAGGCCAGGATTGGAGACCTAGATTTCTCCCATCAGAGGTCGAGTGCCGGACATCGCTCACGTTACCAGCAGAAATCATCAACCCCAGAACCTTCGACAGCCAATGTTCTGTATTAGCCTAGGGTGAGGGAGTTTTGTACCCATTGTATACGAGCTGTGGAAAACACAACTTGGGAGTATGCATGGCTGAATCAGATGTTTGTTTTTGGTGCGGCAAGGAGGGCCATATGCACCGAGATTGCACAGCCGCTAAGCAAGGTGAGAGTAGATATTCGGCACCTCTTCTGCAGCTCCGATAGCCCGCCCGTTTTAGCAGGGTGCATCCTCTAATCCGGGCAGCAGGAATTGTCAAAACCGCTTCTATGCTATAGAAGCACATCAAGAAAAGGGCAAGGCGTTAGTAGTGGCCACAAGTATGTTGTGAATCTTGTCGTACCCCTTATATCATGTCATCCAAGTATCAAATGAGAAGCTCTGTTGTGATTGTGGAAAAGATTTTCGATGGGTAATGTGAATAGCTGTTAGTGTGAGGGTTGTAGTGAAGGTTAGCGGTGGAAGAGAAGCTAGGAGTTTGTAAATTGGYCTGACTTTAAGGAAATGTTATTTTCAAAGTTCAGGATAGCTTATATACGTATTTCTACTACATCAGCCATTACCTCGTAGAGTGAGGCTCATAGCGAGTCTTTGTCTTACTTTGGACCTCACAGGGCCAACTCCAATGCAAGCCTCTTATAGTTTATAGAAGAATCCTTATAATGTTTTACTTCAATGTCAGATTGATGAACAATTTAATTCATCATAAATCATACTCAAAGAACATTAGTTTGAATGGTAATAGGACCATAAAATCCTTATATATTGAAAGATATGCTCGTTCAAGTTTAGATCAGTATGGGATTTTGAAAACATCATCACAATAAACCCCTATAACTTGAACTTTTGTTTTAAGAGGGCCTTTGAACTCTAACTTTGATTTAACACTTCAAACACCTTCATATATCAATTCCTTAATATGTCCATCCATTTACAATCTTTTTTATCCCGACATCTCATCATTAGACAATGTAAAGCATCAGAACTCATTCGTATACTTCTAATCTTATGAATTCATCGCTTTTTAAATAGGTGGTGTTACATCCTTCGTCCCTTAAGAATATATATCATCGAAAAAAGATGATACTAGGTCAGGAGTTGCAAGAATTTCAGCAGAGTCTCCTATGTAATGAGACTACACAAAAATCTATAACATCCCAAAAGTTTCTAAGATCACACCCTGGACTAGACGTAGAAACTAGTACGAAAACCTGCACTTTTCCATATAACGACTTGAGTGACGAGTTGTGGTATGTCCTGATGACTCATCATGTGAGTCATGTTAAGCCTTGGTAGTTTTCTCCCCTAGACCATGAGTCGTGGTGAGATGGTATGACTAGTGGTCATCAGCCATCAGTTCCTAAGTAGGTAAGGATCCAAACTTAACGATTCATATGACGACTCGTTGAACCATATGAAGACTCATTATGATGAATCATGATGAGAAAGATCAGAAAGTGAGAAATGTTCCAACAAGTGATGGATGGTCACCATGAGTCGTGGTGACAATCAACGGCTCGTGGTATGACCTGTGATGACTGGTCGATAAATTTTAAGTGCGAGTTTTCAGGGGTATTTTATAGCTTTCTATGCTTTTAACTCCTAAACTAGGTCATTTTTAGGTTTTCTACGGGGGATATTTAAGGGTTTAACTTAGCCTAAACTCCTATTTCCCTCTCGAAAAACCATAAATTTTAAATCAAGCTTTCAATGTTCTCAAGGAAGCTAGGGTTCATCTTCTCCAAGTCTCTTAGGTATCATGTTTAAGTCAAGCATTAATCAAGCCCTGGTATATGGGATTATTAATAAGGGATTTCTTTCGCCCTTATACCGAATCCAAGCTTAATTTTATGAATTCAATTCTCCCATGTCTCCAATTTCGATTTTCATGAATTTCTAGGGTTAGGACTCTTTTATACAGAACCTCTATAAACTTTTATGGATTGATTCTATCATGCTTCTACATGTGCTTTATGATTATGATTTATTTCTATGGAAAACTCTCATGATTCTCTATTTCCATGTTAGCATTATTTACTCAGTTACGCATGAATTTCATGAATCTCAAGGTTATTGTAACACCCCAATGTTCCCTAAGATTAGGCTCGGATTTGTAATTTGATCAATAGAAAAGTCTACAAAATTTCTCAGAATGACTCATCGTACGAGTCATGGTTTAATGTGACGGGTCGTAGGAGTAGTCGTGGTACGCAGTAGTTTCTCCTGGTCTAATAATGATGACTCACGATACGAGTCGTAGGAGGTAGTAATGAGTGAAGGTAAATAATGAGTCATGGTTTGGTTCTGCTGAGGGATGGTATGAGGTAACGATTCATGGTACGACTTATTATAGGAAATGATGAGTCGTTGTAGGCAGTTGTGGGGTGTAAGTTTAGAGGATGAGACCTCTAACCACAAGACATGGTACAACTCGTTATAGGGAAGAACAACTGATGGTGATGGTCATGGTTGGAGAACTAGAGAACCAGAAATTTTAACTGAAAAATGATGGAAGGAAACAACGAGTCATGGTTAGGTGGTACGACTTGTGGTACCTGACAGTCAGCTTTTTAATTGCATTTTCCCGTGGATACTTTTCTAACTTACTAAACTTATAACCCGTACCTGACATTGTTTTGGGTTTCTTAATGAGTATATTAAGAGGTTTAACCTGGTCTAAGACATTTTAATTTCAAAACAACAGTAGATTAAAAATCCTCTAATAAGATCAAGGCTAGGGTTTTTCATCAAATCTTTTCCAATATTTCTTAGGTCTTCAAGAAAAGCTTATAAATCATACAACCCAAGTATGTAAGGCCATGAATGGGTGATTATTTTCACCCTCATGCCCAATTTCTTGTCTAACTCATAAATTGTCATGACTCGAATCTATACTTTAGAAACAATACGGTACTTAGGGCCACAAGTGACCCCATGTTAACCCATGAATAGCATAATACTGAACTATGAATACTGCATGAAATCTATAAGTGGAAGCTTCATAAGGAATAACTGAAAAAAATACTATTAAGAAAAATAATATATCTGATAATACATTGAATTACTAACTCTGTCTTAAAGCCATCTAATAACTGGTGAGTTGTTGAGACAAGCTGGAAATTCTAATTATGTCTAACTAGGCTGATAACTTGAAACTGGGGTCCTAAGACGTAAGTCAGGACTACTTGTATGGAAGAGTCCTGAGAGTCTAAGGACTTGAAAGTAACTATGTTCCGAGACTCATTAGAGCTATTTTATCTGAAAGTGTCGTAACGGTCTAAGGAACAACTGAAAAACTGAATATTGAGGTTTCTGAATTCCTCAAGACTAAAAGTAATCTAACTGATCAACTGATATTTTTGTACAACACTGAGCATTGACTAAGGCTCTGAGACTGAGTAAATCAAATACTAATTTCTAATCATGAATCTATACTAATATTGGTAAACTAAAAGGAACTATGCTGACAAACAATATTCATTTCTAAATTCTCAAATATACAAGTCCTATTAAAATAACATCTTAAGATTAGGGATAAAATACGTACTATGTGAAATGAAATACCAAGTATGAATTACAACTAATAATAATATAGGAAAAACTCAAGAATTATCACAATAAAGGAATTCATAAACTATCTAGAGGAAAACCCTAGTTTTGATATTCTACATGGCTGGAACTAAGGAGATTGCTGTAAATAATTTGGGAAACAAGGGTGAGAAAAATTTCCTTGCTGGAATTTCACACACCTGTAGTAGAAATTTCCTTAAGAAACACCTAGAAATCTGAGAAGGATAGCAACCCTAACCCTTGCACTGAAAAAGTTGTCTATAACTTCTACGTACTGAGTCTGAGGATTGAGAGAAAAATGCGAGCAATAGTCGATCAATTACATTTGTTCCCCTCTAAATGAACCCAAAACGACATAGTTAAGGCATTAAAATATTAGGAGATTTAAAAAAATTCCCCTCGAAACTACTTTAAAGTTTTTTCTTGACAGGTGGTATGACTCAACCTATAGGTTGTACCAGGATCATATGCCATGTACCTTCACTTGTGGTTAGGGATCCTACTCTATACCATTTCTCTGAAGTTTTCAATGGAAGCCTCTTACGTTCTGTACAAACATACTATGAGTCGTACCTTGGTCCGTGATTTCTTTCTGAACACTCCTTTGATTCAACACACGACTCAGTGTATAGTCCGTACCAATATACTATGGGTCGTACCATGACTCATGGTTACCCATGGTTTCCCTGATTATTTCTCTAAACTTATCCATGACTGGTCAGTACGATTGTACCATCTTGGTACAGGTCATAACATGCACTCGTGATTCCTCAAATCACACTTACTATTTTTCTCCAACAATCCTATTATGAGTCCAGGTATTACTCGTACCATGATTGAACGAGTCGTACTATTACGCGTACTGAGGTGTTTCTTTTGCTAGTTTTCCGCATAATCAAGTTTTAAATCTAAAGGTGTAACACCCCGAAAGTCCTAGAGATCAAACCCCGAAGTTAGATGAAGCTCAGCAGAGAATTTCCTTAGAACAAGTTAGGGAACGACTTGTTAGGAGACCTAATGGGACATGGTTTCACCCATGAAGAACTGTAGGGAGGGGATTGCAAGCCAGTCGCCACGGACGACCTGACGAGTCATCTTTCCTGGTAGTGACTCGTTACGATGGTTGTTGGGTAGTGAATCACTTGAGAAGTCAGTGTAGTAGATGGAAGGATGTGACGAATCATTATGTGTGGGAAAGATTTGTCATATCAGTCATAAGATGGGAAGAGTTGAAGTTGTGAAATATTATAGTGAACTTGACAGGTGGACTTAACGAGTCGTTAGGGGAAGTAACGAATAGTCATGTTGAACATGAGTTGAGGAATCTAAAGTTCTAAAGTAATTTCCCAGTGCACTTGACGAGTGGGTCTAACGAGTTCTTGGGTGGAGTGACGTCTCTTTACGTTGGTCGTGGTTTGAAGAAAGATGAAGCTGTGTTGAAATTTCTAGTGTACTTAACGAGCAAGACAACGAGTCATTTTAAGTGGAAACGAGTCGTCACGTGAGTCGTGGAGTCAGTTCTGGCATTTTTCCAGTTTTCTCTCGAGGCATTTTTGTAAACTCCTACACTTTTAACTTCTAAACTACGTTGTTTTGGGTACTACCTTGCACATTTTAGGGGTTTTCCTAAGCCTAATATTTCATGCTCTCAAGTTATCCTCTCAAACCCTTCTTCCTACACTCTTACAAGATTCAAGGGTTTCCTTTAAGAGATTCAAGTTGCGATTTCGAGTGGGATTTCTTCTACCAGGTACATGGGTCTTTCAACAAGGATACACTTCCATCCTTGTGCCTCAAAAATATTTTTATTAACAACCCGATTTCAACAAATCTAGAAAGCCATGATCTAAGGCTTGGGTTATGGGTAAATTTCTTTTATATTCTTCATAAATGCTATTATCTACTGTGATTATGATATTATTTGTGATATAAACAATGGGTTGTCTTGAATTGTTAAATAAAGGTTGGGAATGTATGAGAGTAGTATGTTCTTCATAAATTGGCTTGAGTATTGAATGAGATTTGTTTATTTCTCCCTTGATTATCGTAGTAATTCATGAACATGATGGGATTGTGGAAATATTGTATGATTAACCCTAATGACCCGATTATGACATTAATAACTATGTTGGGATGAGTTGGAGTTTGTGGGCTTGAGCAAATGAAAGAAATTATATATCATCACCATGCTTTCGATTTAACTAATTGGGTATGATTAGATTGTATTTATATTGATGGATTATGAAGCTTGGGCAGATTCTAAATTATTTTTCCTTACATAAATTGTTTTCCAAATTTTTGAATCTAAAGCGCCCATGGATGAAAAGTTCGTAAATGAAGTGATTTATGATAAATGTGAAATGATGATGAGGTTGATGGTTAAAAACATGTTTCTAAAACTACCCATGATTATGCATGACCTTGTGTTACATATTGAATGAGATGAGTTCAGAATTGTGATGTCATGATAGAATAGTTCTTAATGTGAATCTATAGCATGCTCGTTGAGGTAAGATGTTAAAGATAATAATGAATTGGTTTTGTGATGATGTGAATTACGATGATAAAGCATGTGAATAATATGTTAACTTGTTGAGCCTGTGTCTACTAGAAAATAGCTCTAATCCTTTCAAAATTAATATTACATGATGAAATTGGCGAAGGTCCTTGTCTCTAATTAGCTATAGTAATTAAAACATCCTTAGTTGGTCGAGACTCACATCCCTAGTTGGTCAGGACTCATAACCGTAGTTGGTCGGGACTCACATCCCTAGTTAGTCGGGACTTACATCCCTAGTCGGTTGGGACTCACATCCCTAGCTACTAGCCATGCATGTTTCTCCTTAGTCAGTCGGGACTAACATCCCTAGCCAGTCAGTGACTCTCTATATCAGAGCATCTTTGAATTGGTTTTGTGATGATGTGAATTACGATGATAAAGCATGTGAATAATATGTTAACTTGTTGAGCTCCGTGTCTACTTCAGAAAATAGCTCTAATCCTTTCAAAATTAATATTACATGATGAAATTGGCGAAGGTCCTTGTCTCTAATTAGCTATAGTAATTAAAACATCCTTAGCTGGTCGAGACTCACATCCCTAGTTGGTCGACTCATAAACCGTAGCTGGCCTGACTCACATCCTGGCTAGTTTCGACTACATCCCTAGTTTCTGCTAGACTCACATCCTCAGCTACTAGCCATGCATGTTTCTCCTTAGTCAAGCTCAGACTAACATCCCTCAGCCGGGCCGCGTTGACTCTCTATATCGAGCATCTTTCTCCCTTTGATGTCTGTGATTCTCCTCAGCGAGAATGTTTCCTCGATAGTCGAGACGCCCCTTTCACACTGGGCGACTCCCCTATGACTGGGGACCCGTTGATATCACTACGGCATGGTACCTCTGTATTATTGCCAATTATTACTTTTGTGCATCAGTTGATCTTATAATGGTGTGTCCTTATAATGTAGTTATATTGATATGAATATGTGAATCTCATATAAGGTTGTCGTTCCTTATTTCACTTACATTACTATTATTGTTTTCTTATATACTTTTATATAAGCTTCATTAGCGAAGTTAGTTGATTACGCTTCTTGCATAAATTAGTACATTTTTAAGTATTGACCGCACGCCTTCTTGTGCTATATCGTTTCTGATATATATTCACAAGTTTCTAGACTTAGCTCTCGTGGTTAGATACGCATCATCCTCTATCACCAAGTAATGGTGAGTCCTCATCTTCCGAGGACGTGATTTATGTTCATGTTTACTTATGTTTCAGTTTTCATATTTTAGAGTTACAAAGCTTGTCCCAAAGAATCAATCGCTTAAGTAGAAGCTGAATTTCTTGCATTTATCTCACTGTTGCATTCATGTGCTGTTAAAATAACTCTTTGGTTTATAATATATTCTTGTTATTAGCTTCCTACTATTCATGTGGTTAGCTATCTCTATGTTTAGTGTTATGCTATGATTATTCCAATGGTCGACTTGGAGCTCTGATCTTTAACCTGCTTACGCTAGGGTGTGAACTCGGTTCATGACAAACTTGGTATCAGAAAAAAAGGTGTAGAGTGCCCTAGGTTTCTCGGAAGCCGCGTTAAGTAGAGGCTTCTTCATGGGTGTGAAAGTACCTACATACTTATGGTGAAGAGGCTATGAGACGGTTAGGAAATGTTCTCTTTTCTTCATAATCCTTATCAACCGTAGAGCATGAAGGTCTAAATAGTTCCTTCCCTGACTCCGTGCTTTACGCGCCGCAGATTATGCCTCCTAGACGAGCGAATGGAAGGAGACATGATAACGGTCGCGAATGAAAAATTAAAGAGCCCCCGTGCAACAAATGGGTGATCATGTTACTCATGCCGAGCTTTCGAGCAAACTCTTCACATATTGGTGCAGCCCCGATCGCTCGTGACACCAGGAAGGTGGTGGCCCGTGCTCCTTAGAATGGAAATGAAGTAGCGGCAAGGATAAGAGATTTTCTTCTATATGAACCTACCCAAATTCTTAGGTCAAAGTGGATGAGGACCCATACGAGTTCTTGGAAGAGATCTTAAGATTACTCATATCATGGGAGCGACATGAAATGAGAACGTGCGTACTTAGCCTCCTACCTAATAAAGCGAGTTGCTTACATCTGGTTTTGTTAGTGGAGAGACAAGCCGGGGAGTTGGAGCGGGTCCTATAGGTTGGGATGAATTTATGACGCCGCTTGACGTGTTTTCCCCTCGGAGTCAGGGAGGCAAAGGCGCATGGAGTTCATTAACTTGAGCCAGAATGATATTATTGTCCAGGGGTACGCGTTGGACTTACTCGGTTATCCAAGTATGCAATTTGTGAGATGGTAGCTGCATCAAATGCGCTCAAGTGAGTAGGTTTGTGAATGGAGTGTCAAACTCCTGGTCAAAGAATGCAGGATCGCTATGTTGCACGGACATAGACTTCCCACGTTTGGTAATATTTTCTCAACGTATGGAAGCAAAACATGAAAGAAAAAGAGAGAAAGGCCAAAAAGGCCAGGACTGGAGACCTAGATTTCTCCTATCGTAGAGGTCGAGTGCCGACACGCTCACTACGTCAGAATCATCAACCCTTAACCTTCGACACCCAATGTTCAGGATAGGCCTAGGGTGAGGGAGTTTTGTACCCATTGTATACGAGCCGTGGAAAACACAACTTGGGAGTATGCATGGTCAATCGTATGTTTTGCTTTTGGTGCTGCAAGGAGGGCCATATGCACCGAGATTGCACAGCCCGCTAAGCAAGGTGAGAGTAGATATTCGGCACCTCTTCTCAAGTAGCCTCCGATAGCCCGCCCGTCTCAGCATGGTGCATCCTCTAATCCGGGCAGCAGGAATTGTCAAAACCGCTTCTATGCTATAGAAGCACATCAAGAAAAGGGCAAGGCGTTAGTAGTGGCCACAAGTATGTTGTGAATCTTGTCGTACCCCTTATATCATGTCATCCAAGTATCAAATGAGAAGCCTGTGATTGTGGAAAAGATTTTCGATGGGTAATGTGAATAGTCATAGTGTGAGGGTTGTAGTGAAGGTTAGCGGTGGAAGAGAAGCTAGGAGTTTGTAAATTGGTCTGACTTTAAGGAAATGTTATTTTCAAAGTTCAGGATAGCTTATATACGTATTTCTACTACATCGCCCATTAGCCTCGTAGGAGCGAGGCTCATGCGAGTCTTTGTCTTACTTTGGACCTGGCTGTGGCCAACCCCAATGCAAGCCTCTTATAGTTTATAGAAGAATCCTTATAATGTTTTACTTCAATGTCAGATTGATGAACAATTTAATTCATCATAAATCATACTCAAAGAACATTAGTTTGAATGGCAATAGGACCATAAAATCCTTATATATTGAAAAAGATATGCTCGTTCGGGCTTAGATCAGTATGGGATTTTGAAAACATCATCACAATAAACCCCTATAACTTGAACTTTTGTTTTAAGAGGGCCTTTGAACTCTAACTTTGATTTAACACTTCAAACACCTTCATATATCAATTCCTTAATATGTCCATCCATTTACGATCTTTTTTATCCCGACATCTCATCATATTAGACAATGTAAAGCACGTAACTCATTCGTATACTTTCTAATCTTATGAATTCATCGCTTTTTAAATAGGTGGTGTTACATCCTTCGTCCCTTAAGAATATATATCACTGAAAAAGATGATATTAGGTCGAGTTGCAAGAATTTCAGCAGAGTCTCCTATGTAATGAGACTACACAAAAATCTATAACATCCCAAAAGTTTCTAAGATCACACCCTGGACTAGACGTAGAAACCAGTACGAAAACCTGCACCTTTCCATATAACGACTTGAGTGACGAGTTGTAATATGTCCTGATGACTCATCATGTGAGTCATGTTAAGCCTTGCAGTTTTCTCCCTAGACCATTTAGTCGCGGGCGAATGGTATGACTAGTGGTCATCACTCATCGGGCCTTGGCAGTAAGGATCCAAACTTAACGATTCATATGACGACTCGTTGAACCATATGAAGACTCATTATGATGAATCATGATGAGAAAGATCAGAAAGTGAGAAATGTTCCAACAAGTGATGGATGGTCACCATGAGTCGCGATGACAATCAACGCCGTGGTATGACCTGCGGATGACTGGTCGATAAATTTTAAGTGCGAGTTTTCAGGGGTATTTTATAGCTTTCTATGCTTTTAACTCCTAAACTAGGTCATTTTTAGGTTTTTACGGGGATATTTAAGGGTTTAACTTAGCCTAAACTCCTATTTCCCTCTCGAAAAACCATAAATTTTAAATCAAGCTTTCAATGTTCTCAAGGAAGCTAGGTTCATGTTCCCAAGTCTCTTAGGTATCATGTTTAAGTCAAGCATTAATCAAGCCCTGGTATATGGGATTATTAATAAGGGATTTCTTTCGTTCTATACCGAATTCAAGCTTAATTTTTTATGAATTCAATTCTCCCATGTCTCCAATTTCGATTTTCATGAATTTCTAGGGTTAGGACTCTTTTATACAGAACCTCTATAAACTTTTATGGATTGATTCTATCATGCTTCTACATGTGCTTTATGATTATGATTTATTTCTATGGAAACTCATGATTCTCATTTCCATGTTAGCATTATTTACTCTCGCTTACGCATGAATTTCATGAATCTCAAGGTTATTGTAACACCCCAATGTTCCCTAAGATTAGGCTCGATTTGTAATTTGATCAATAGAAAAGTCTACAAACCTTCTCAGAATGACTCATCGTACGAGTCATGGTTTAATGTGACGGGTCGTAGGAGTAGTCGTGGTACGCAAAATAGTTTCTCCTCGGGTCTAATAATGATGACTCACGACACGAGTCGTAGGGGAGGTAGTAATGAGTGAAGGTAAATAATGAGTCATGGTTTGGTTCTGCTGAGGGATGGTATGAGGTAACGATTCATGGTACGACTTATTATAGGGAAATGATGAGTCGTTGTAGGCAAATTGTGGGGTGTAAGTTTAGAGGATGAGACCTCTAACCACAAGACATGGTACAACTCGTTATAGGGAAGAACAACTGATGGTGATGGTCATGGTTGGAGAACTAGAGAACCAGAAATTTAACTGAAAATGATGAGCCAAGTGACAACAACGAGTCATGGTTAGGTGGTACGACTTGTGGTACCCGACAGCCGCCTTTTAATTGCATTTTCCTAGGATACTTTTCTAACTTACTAAACTTATAACCCGTACCTGACATTGTTTTGCTTCTAATGAGTATATTAAGAGGTTTAACCTGGTCTAAGACATTTTAATTTCAAAACACAAGAGATTAAAAATCCTCTAATAAGATCAAGGCTAGGGTTTTTCATCAAATCTTTTCCAATATTTCTTAGGTCTTCAAGAAAAGCTTATAAATCATACAACCCAGCATGTAAGGCCATGAATGGGTGATTATTTTCACCCTCATGCCCAATTTCTTGTCTAACTCATAAAATTGTCATGACTCGAATCTATACTTTAGAAACAATACGTACTTTGTGGCCACAAGTGACCCCATGTTAACCCATGAATAGATAATATCAACTATGAATAATGTATGAAATCTATAAGTGGAAGCTTCATAAGGAATAACTGAAAAATACTATTAAGAAAATAATATATCTGATAACACATTGAATTACTAACTCTGCCTTAAAGCCATCTAATAACCGGTGAGTTGTTATGTGACAATGAAATTTAATTATGTCTAACTAGGGCCGATAACTTGAAACCTGGGGTCCCAAGACGTAAGTCAGGACTACTTGTATGGAAGAGTCCTGAGAGTCTAAGGACTTGAAAGTAACTATGTTCCGAGACTCATTAGAGCTATTTTATCCGAAAGTGTCAGAATGGCCCAAGGAACAACCGAAACCGAATATCGAGGTTTCAATTCCTCAAGACTAAAAAGTAATCTAACCGATCAACCTGACATATTTTTGTACAACACTGAGCATTGACTAAGGCTCTGAGACTGAGTAAATCAAATACTAATTTCTAATCATGAATCTATACTAATATTGGTAAACTAAAAAGGAACTATGCCGATAAACAATATTCATTTCTAAATTCTCAAATATACAAGTCCTATTAAAATACATCTTAAGATTAGGGATAAAATACGTACTATGTGAAAATGAAATACCAAGTATGAATTACAACTAATAATAATATAGGAAAACTCAAGAATTATCACAATAAAGGATTTCATAAACTATCTAAGGAAACCCTAGTTTTGATATTCTACATGGTCGAACTAAGGAGATTGTCAGAATAATTTGGGAAACAAGGGGTGAGAAAATTTCCTTGCTGGAATTTCACACACCTGTAGTAGAAATTTCCTTAAGAAACACCTAGAAATCTGAGAAGGATAGCAACCCTAACCCTTGCACTCAAAAAAGTTGTCTATAACTTCTCTACGTACCGAGTCTCGAGGATTGAGAGAAAATGCAGCACACGATCAATTACATTTGTTCCCTAAATGAACCCAAAACGACATAGTTAAGGCATTAAAATATTGGAGATTTAAAAATTCCCCTCGGCAAAACTACTTTAAAGTTTTTTCGACAGTGGTATGACTCAACCTATAGGTTGTACCAGATCATATGCCATGTACTCTACCAGGTTAGGATCCTACTCTATACCATTTCTCTGAAGTTTTCAATGGAAGCCTCTTACGTTCTGTACAAACATACTATGAGTCGTACCTTGGTCCGTGATTTCTTTCGAACACTCTTTCGATTCAACACACGACTCAAAGCTGTATAGTCCGTACTCAATATACTATGGGTCATACCATGACTCATGGTTACCCATGGTTTCCCTGATTATTTCTCTAAACTTATCCATGACTGGTCAGTACGATTGTACCATCTTGGTACAGGTCATAACATGCACTCGTGATTCCTCAAATCACACTTACTATTTTTCTCCAACAATCCTATTATGAGTCCAGTATTTCCGTACCATGATTGAACGAGTCGTAGATCTATTACGCGTACCGAGGTGTTTCTTTGCTAGTTTTCCCGTACAATCAAGTTTTAAATCTAAAGGTGTAACACCCGAAAGTCCTAGAGATCAAACCCCGGCTAGATTTAAGCTCAAGCAGAGAATTTCCTTAGAACAAGTTAGGGAACGACTTGTTAGGAGACCTAATGGGACATGGTTTCACCCATGAAGAACCGTAGGAGGGATTGCAAGCCAGTCGCCACGGACGACCTGACGAGTCATCTTTCCTGGTAGTGACTCGGAAGTTACGATGGTTGTTGGGTAGTGAATCACTTGAGAAGTCGTTGTAGTAGATGGAAGGATGTGACGAATCATTATGTGTGGGAAAGATTTGTCATATCACCATAAGATGGGAAGAGTTGAAGTTGTGAAATATTATAGTGAACTTGACAGGTGGACTTAACGAGTCGTTAGGGGAAGTAACGAATAGTCATGTTGAACATGAGTTGAGGAATCTAAAGTTCTAAAGTAATTTCCTGGGCTGCACCTGATGAGTGGGTCTAACGAGTTCTTGGGTGGAGTGACGTCTCTTTACGTTGGTCGTGGTTTGAAGAAAGATGAAGCTGTGTTGACAGTGTACTTAACGAGCAAGACAACGAGTCATTTTAAGTGGAAACGAAGTCGTCACGTGAGTCGTGAGCCGGCCCCGCATTTTTCCAGCTTTCTCCCGAGGCATTTTTGTAAACTCCTACACTTTTAACTTATAACTACGTTGTTTTGGGTACTACCTTGCACATTTTAGGGGTTTTCCTAAGCCTAATATTTCATGCTCTCAAGTTATCCTCTCAAACCCTTCTTCCTACACTCTTACAAGATTCAAGGGTTTCCTTTAAGAGATTCAAGTTGCGATTTAGGGATTTCTTCATTTGTGTACATGTAGTCTTTCAACAAGGATACACTTCCATCCTTGTGCCTCAAAAATATTTTTATTAACAACCCGATTTCAACAAATCTAGAAAGCCATGATCTAAGGCTTGGGTTATGGGTAAATTTCTTTATATTCTTCATAAAATGCTATTATCTATCAGTGATTATGCGATATTATTTGTGATATAAACAATGGGTTGTCTTGAATTGTTAAATAAAGGTTGGGAATGTATGAGAGTAGTATAATTCTTCATAAATTAGCCTGAGTATTGAATGAGATTTGTTTATTTCTCCTCTTTTATTATCGTAGTAATTCATGAACATGATGGGATTGTGGAAATATTGTATGATTAACCCTAATGACCCGATTATGACATTAATAACTATGTTTGGATTTAGTTGGAGTTTGCGGGCTTGAGCAAATGAAAGAAATTATATATCATCACCATGCTTTCGATTTAACTAATTGGGTATGATTAGATTGTATTTATATAGATGAATTGTGAAGATTGGGCAGATTCTAAATTATTTTTCCACACAAATTGTTTTCCAAATTTTTGAATCTAAAGTTTCCATGGATGAAAAGTTCATAAAAGAAGTGAATTAAGTGATAAATGTGAAATGATGATGAGGTTGATGGTTAAAAACATGTTTCTAAAACTACCCATGATTATGCATGACCTTGTGTTACATATTGAATGAGATGAGTTCAGAATTGTGATGTCATGATAGAATAGTTCTTAATGTGAATCTATAGCATGCTCAAGTGAGGTAAGATGTTAAAGATAATAATGAATTGGTTTTGTGATGATGTGAATTACGATGATAAAGCATGTGAATATGTTAACTTGTTGAGCCTCGTGGTTCTAGAAAATAGCTCTAATCCTTTCAAAATTAATATTACATGATGAAATTGGCGAAGGTCCTTGTCTCTAATTAGCTATAGTAATTAAAACATCCTTAGTTGGTCGAGACTCACATCCCTAGCTGGTCGCACTCATGTCCGTAGTTGGCCTGTGACTCACATCCGTAGTTAGTCGGGACTTACATCTAGTCGGTTGGGACTTCGCATCCCTAGCTACTAGCCATGCATGTTTCTCCTTAGTCAGTCGGGACTAACATCCCTAGCCGCTGACTCCCCTATATCGAGCATCTTTCTCCCTTGGATGAATGTGATTCTCCTTAGCGAGAATGTTTTCCTTGATAGTCGAGACGCTCCCTTTCGCGCCTCGGGCGACTCCCTTTACGCCGGTGACCCCGTTGATATCGGGCCACTGATGGTACTCAGATATTGCCAATTATTACTTTTGTGCATCGGCTGATCTTATAATGGTGTCCTCTTATAATGTAGTTATATTGATATGAATATGTGAATCTCATATAAGGTTGTCGTTCCTTATTTCACTTACATTACTATTATTGTTTTCTTATATACTTTATATATTCTCGACATGAGTTAGTTGTATTACGCTTCTTGCATAAATTAGTACATTTTAAGTATTGACCGCACGCCTTCTTGTGCTATATCATATCATTATATATATTCATGTTTTCTAGACTTAGCCTCGTGATTAGATACGATTCATTCCCTCTATCAGCTGCTGCTAATGGTGAGTCCTCATCTTCCGAGGACGTGATTTATGTTCATGTTTACTTCTATGTTTCAGTTTTCATATTTTAGAGCAATGGGGCTTGTCCTGTAACCAATCGCCTTAAGTAAGGCTTTCGTACTTCTGCATGCATTCGCCGTTGTATCGATGTGTTGTTAAAATAACTCTTTTTGGTTTATATTATTCTCGTTATTAGCTTCCGCTATTCATGTGAGCAGCTATCTCTTATGTTTAGTGTTATGCTATGATTATTCCATGGGTCGACTTGGAGCCTTTCTAGATTCCTTGTCCCGTTTACTAGCCAGGTGTGAACTCGGTTCATGACAACCTTGGTATCAGCAAAAAGGTGTAGAGGTCCTAGGGTTTCCGAAGCCGCTGCGAAGTAGAGGCTTCTTCATGGGTGTGTGAAGCACGACATACTTATGGTGAAGAGGCTATGAGTTTTTAGGAATGTTCCTTTTCACAATCCTTACGTCCGTAGAGCATGAAGGTCTAAATAGTTCCTTCCCCTGACTCGTGCTTTACGAAGGCCAAGAGATTATGCCTCCTAGACGAGCGAATGGAAGGAGACATGATAACGGCCGCCATCAGGGGCCAACAGCTCGGGCCGACCGGATGTTTGTTTTTGGTGCGGCAAGGAGGGCCATATGCACCGAGATTGCACAGTTTCCGCTAAGCAAGGTGAGAGTAGATATTCCTCACCTCTTCTGCAATTTGATAGCCCGCCCGTTTTAGCAGGGTGCATCCTCTAATCCGGGCAGCAGGAATTGTCAAAACCGCTTCTATGCTATAGAAGCACATCAAGAAAAGGGCAAGGCGTTAGTAGTGGCCACAAGTATGTTGTGAATCTTGTCTTACCCCTTATATCATGTCATCCAAGTATCAAAATGAGAAGCTCTCGCTAGGATTGTGGAAAGATTTTCGATGGGTAATGTGAATAGCTGTTAGTGTGAGGGTTGTAGTGAAGGTTAGCGGTGGAAGAGAAGCTAGGAGTTTGTAAATTGGCCTGACTTTAAGGAAATGTTATTTTCAAAGTTCAGGATAGCTTATATATGTATTTCTACTACATCAGCCATTACCTCGTAGAGTGAGTGGGCCTATAGCGAGTCTTTGTTCCTACTTTGACCTCACAGGCCAACTCCAATGCAAGCCTCTTATAGTTTATAGAAGAATCCTTATAATGTTTTACTTCAATGTCAGATTGATGAACAATTTAATTCATCATAAATCATACTCAAAGAACATTAGTTTGAATGGTAATAGGACCATAAAATCCTTATATATTGAAAGATATGCTCGTTCAAGTTTAGATCAGTATGGGATTTTGAAAACATCATCACAATAAAACCCCTATGAACTTGAACTTTTTGTTTTAAGAGGGCCTTTGAACTCTAACTTTGATTTAACACTTCAAACACCTTCATATATCAATTCCTTAATATGTCCATCCATTTACAATCTTTTTTATCCCGACATCTCATCATTAGACAATGTAAAGCATCAGAACTCATTCGTATACTTCTAATCTTATGAATTCATCGCTTTTTAAATAGGTGGTGTTACATCCTTCGTCCCTTAAGAATATATATCATCGAAAAAAGATGATACTAGGTCAGGAGTTGCAAGAATTTCAGCAGAGTCTCCTATGTAATGAGACTACACAAAAATCTATAACATCCCAAAAGTTTCTAAGATCACACTCGACTAGACGTAGGAAACTAGTACGAAAAAGACTTTTCCATATAACGACTGAAAGTGACGAGTTGTGGTATGTCCGATGACTCATCATGTGAGTCATGTTAAGCCTTGGCAGTTTTCTCCCTAGACCATGAGTCGTGGTGAGATGGTATGACTAGTGGTCATCGCCCACGGGCTTCCTAAGTAGGTAAGGATCCAAACTTAACGATTCATATGACGCACTGCTGAACCATATGAAGACTCATTATGATGAATCATGATGAGAAAGATCAGAAAGTGAGAAATGTTCCAACAAGTGATGGATGGTCACCATGAGTCGCGATGACAATCAACGGCTCGTGGTATGACTCGTGGATGACCGGGTCGATAAATTTTAAGTGCGAGTTTTCAGGTATTTTTATAGCTTTCTATGCTTTTAACTCCTAAACTAGGTCATTTTTTAGGTTTTCTGAGGGGGGATATTTAAGGGTTTAACTTAGCCTAAACTCCTATTTCCCTCTCGAAAAACCATAAATTTTAAATCAAGCTTTCAATGTTCTCAAGGAAGCTAGGGTTCATCTTCTCCAAGTCTCTTAGGTATCATGTTTAAGTCAAGCATTAATCAAGCCCTGGTATATGGGATTATTAATAGGATTTCTTTCGCCCTTATACCGAATCCAAGCTAATTTTTATGAATTCAATTCTCCCATGTCTCCAATTTCGATTTTCATGAATTTCTAGGGTTAGGACTCTTTTATACGTAACCTCTATAAACTTTTATGGATTGATTCTATCATGCTTCTACATGTGCTTTATGATTATGATTTATTTCTATGGAAAACTCTCATGATTCTCTATTTCCATGTTAGCATTATTTACTCGCTACGCATGAATTTCATGAATCTCAAGGCTATTGTAACACCCCAATGTTCCCTAAGATTAGGTCTTGACTAGGGTCATGATCGATTTTGGGATTTCAATTTTGTCTCTATCTTTTTAGTATGTTCAGCCAACATTTGAGGATGAACGTTCCCAAGGGAGATATATTGTAACACCCCGAAGTCCTGAGATCAAACCCCGAAGTTAGATGAAGCTCGTGAGAAAAGTCGTTATAGGGCCTCCTTTAACGTCATGGAACGACTCGTTAGGAGACCTAATGGGTGTCGGTTTGACCCATGAAGATATGCAGAGGTGGGAAGGCAAGCCCAGTCACCACGACAACCTAACGGTCGCCTTTCCCGCAACGACTCCGTTAGGTTGGTGACTCCGGGTAGTGAATAACTTGAGAAGTCAAGCAGAAGTTGACGAAGGGATGTGATGAGTCGTTAAGTGTGGGAACGACTCGTCATTTCGCCTACTAGATGGGAAGAGTTGATGTTGTGAAATATTGCGTTGAACTTGATAGGTGGACTTATCGAGTCGTTAGGAGAAGGAACGACTCGTCATGTTGATCGTGAGTTGAGGAATCTAAAGTTCTAAAGTAATTTCTATGCACCTGACGAGTTGGTCTAACGAGTTGTTGGATGAAGTGACGATTCATTACGCGGTGGTTTGAAGAATGATGAAGCTGCATTAAATTTCTAGTGTACTTAACGGGCAAGACAACTTGAGTCGTTTTGGAAGTGGCGACTACTCGTCACATGAGTCAGGCGCGCTCGAGTATTTTCCGCTTCTCCCGAGGCATTTTCATAAAACTCTTACACTTTTTAACTTCTAAATTACGCTATTTTTTGGGTACTACCTTTAACGTTTTAAGGGTTTTCCTAAGCCTAATATTTCATTCTCTCAAGTTATCCTCTCAAACCCTTCTTCCTACTTCTTACAAGATTCAAGGGTTTCCTTCAAGAGCTTCAAGTTGCAATTTTGAGTGGGATTTCTTCTACTGTGTATGTGGGTCTTTCAACAAAGGATACTCTTCCATCCTTGTGTCCCAAAAAATATTTTTATTAAAAACCCGATTTAAAAACAAATCTAAAAGCATGATCTAAGGCTTGTGTTATGGTAAATTTCTTTTTATATTCCTCACAAATGCTATCATATACTGTGATTATGATATTATTTGTGATATAAACAATAGGTTGTCTTGAATTGTGAAATAAAGGTCGGGAATGTAGCGAGAGTAGTATGTTCTTCATAAATTGGCTTGAGTATTGAATGGTATTTGCTTATTTCTCCCTTGATTATTGCAGTAATTCATGAAACATGGGATTGTGAAAATATTGCAGCGGTTAACCCTAATGACCTGATTATGACATTAATAACTATGTTGGGATGAGTTGGAGTTTGTGGGCTTGAGAAAATGAAAGTAAATTATGTATCATTACCATGCTTTCGATTTATTGATTGGGTATGATTAGGTTATAGTTATATTTATAGATTATGAAGCTTGGGCAGATTCTAAATTATTTTTCCTTACAAAAATTGTTTTCCAAATTGTTGAATCTAAAGCGCCCATGGATGAAAAGTTCCTAAAAGTAAGTGATTTATGATAAATGTGAAATGACGATGAGGTTGATTTTGAAAACATGTTTCTCCTAGTCGGGCCGGGGCTAACATCCCTAGCTAGTCGGGGTGACTTTTCATATCAGAGTCTTCCTTGACAGTCAGGAGACTCTCCCTAGCGAGAGTGTTTCCCTTGATAGTTAGACGCTCTCCCCTTTGACAGCTAGGGGACTCTCGCTGATACGTGACCTCTCGATATCACCACGGTATTGTACATCTGTATTATTGATATGAATATATGAATCTCATAAAAGGTTATCAAAAGGTCATTTCACTTACATTACTATTATTGTTTTCTTATATACTTATTATATGTATATGCTTATGAGTTAGTTGATTACGCTTCCTGCATAGTCAGTACATTCCAAGTACTGACCGCACGCCTTCTTGTGCTATATCATTTCATGATATAAATTCAGGTTATCAGACTCAGCCTCGTGATTAGATACGCATCATCCTCTCTCAGTTGCTAATGGTGAGTCCTCATCTTCCGAGGACGTGATTTATGTTAATGTTTTTTTATATTTCAGTTTTTAGATTTTAGGAGTTAGCTGGGGGCTTGTCCCAGCAACTCATCAGTTTAAATAGAAGGCTTTCAGACTTGTCTAGACAGATTTAACGTTGTATCTAACTGTTCTTATGTTTAGTATTATGCTATGATTATGCCATGGGTCAACTTGGTGCCTTTCAGAGTTCCCCGTCCCGTGTTACAGCTAGGGTGTGAACTCGGGTCGTGACAAAAGGCTTGTCTCAGGAATTTCTGGGGTATCATAATATCTCCCCCTTAGGAACATTCGTCCTTCAATGAAGGCTAATTAAGCTGAAAGACTGGGGGGGAAAAGAATTGAAATCCCTCAATGAGAGCTATAAAATGACAACTGCAGGAGTGATTGACTCCCAACTGAGGTGAAACATACTAACTGGACTTATGCAACTAAGGTGCACATCTCAAACATGAATAGGGTTGACAAGTATGGAACTGAGTAGAATACTGAAAAGGAACTTAATACCCGATGCTTAAGCTGAACTGGAAGGGAATAAATGAGGATATTTAGCCATCATGTTTGCTTCTGCTTCCCATGTATCCCCTCAACTAGCTGGTTCCTCCATAAGACTTTTACTGAAGCAATCTCCTTATTTCTTAGCTTATGAACCTGATGGTCTGAGATCTGAATTGGAACTTCTTCATAAGAGAGGCTATCTGTCACGGCCCGAGTTTACACCCTGGCCGTAATACGATACAATAAACACCAATAGGCTTCAAGTCGACCCATGGAATAATCATAGCATAACACTTAACAATAAAAAAGACTAACAACATGAATAAGTGGAAACTAATAGAAAGAGTCTAATAGAAACCACAAGAACAATTATAACCACACTTGCTACAATGCTTAATCTATCTAGACAATTTTAAAAGCCTTCTACTAATCTGGCGAGTTGCTGGGACAAGCCCCCAGCTAACTCCAAAAATCTGAAAACTAAAACATAAAGAAAATATAAACATGAATCACGTCCTCGGGAGACGAGGACTCATCACTAGCAGCTGAGAGGATGAAGCATATCTAACTACGGGGCTGAGTCTGGAGTCCTGAATCTATATCATTAATGTTATAGCACATAAAGGTGTGCAGTCAACACTTGGAATGTACCAAGTAGGCGGGAAGCATAAATAAACTAAAACATGAAAGTCTAGAAGAAGTAAATAAGCCTAACACATTAATGATAATAAAACTGAAAGGAGATACAACAACGTCATAGGATTTATATATACACATTCTAATGTAACAACTTAGAAGGACATTTAATGAATATGATCAACTGATGCACAAAGTTTATAAACTAAACCAATAGAGAGGACCAAAGCCGTGATTTTTATCATAGAGGGTCCATGACTGTCTAAGGGAGAGTACTTAACTATATAAGGGAGAATCCCTGAATGTCAAAGGGAAACGTTCTCGGCTAGAGAAGATCCCTGACTATCGAAGGGAGAGTATGCTCTGATATAGAGAGTCACTGGTTGATCGAGGGAAACATTCTCAACTATGGAGAGTCCCCACTGACTAAAGGAAGTGTTCTCAACTAAGGAGAATCCCAACAGAGACTAAGGGAAACATTCTCAGCTAAGGAGAGTCCCGACTGACTAAGGGAAGCGTTCTCAGCTAAAGAGAATCCCGATTGAGACTGAGGGGAAAATTCTCAGCTAAAGCGAATCCCGACTGACTAAGACAAACATCCTCAGCTAAAGAGAATCCCGACTGACTAAGGCTGATCAAAATTGTAATAGCTAAGCAGAGACGAGAACATGTACTAATTTCATTATACAATAGTCGTTTCGAAAGGATTAAGGCTAGTTTCTAATACCCTCAAGCCTAAAAGTTTGAAATGTCATTCTCATGCTTTATCTTCACAATTCACATCATCATGGAGTCAAATCAATATTTGTTCAAGCATCTTACACTAATGACCATGCTATAGATTCACATTATGCATTATATTTTCATGATATTCAAGTTCTGAATTCATCTCATTCAACATGTGGCATAGGGTCATGCATGATATATAGGTTCAATTCATACTTTATCAAAGATACATGGCTTCATTTACGTAGATTTCCCGTACACCCATACATTTAACTCATACTTCAAACATTTACAATGGATTCTTGGTAGAAGCACATATTTACCTCATGGAACCCATTTTGATATCTACGCTAGTCCATAAGAAGCCCCGATGATTATGTCATTATCATAGATTCACTTTATACCCAAAAAATTTACACTGAAAAGATAATGAGAATACATATTTTACTTCCAATTGGTCAAGCCCATAAACTCCCAGTCATCTCGACATAACTATCAATGGCATCATTAGGTTATTAGGGAAAATCATACGATATTCACATAATTTAATCATGGACATGAATTACTGTGATAATTAAGTGAACAATAATAGAGTCCCATGCAATGGTCAAGACAATTTATGAAGAACATTCCACAGTCATGCATTTCCATCATCTAATCCACAATTCAAGACAAGCCATTAATTTATATCCCAAATTAATTCATAATGGTAGTAGATTTTGGCATTCAAGAAAAAAATGTAGAAGAAATTACCCATCACACAAACCCTAAATCATGCTTTCTAGATTAACTGAAATAGGATTTTTAATAAAACATTTTAGGGGCACATGGATGGAAGAATATTCTTGTTGAAGAACCCACATACCAAGTAGGAGAGCCCCACTCAAAATCACACCTGAAGGTTTGACGAAAACCTTGGGGAGACCTTGATATTAAAAGGAGAGGAAGGAGAGTTGAGAAAATGAGTGTTTAGGAAAGAAAAACCCTTAAAAATGTCCCCAAATAAACATAAAATGACGTCACTTATGAAGTGGGAGCGTCAGACTTTACCAAAATACCCTTGGAAAAATTGGAAAAATTGCCCAATCTGGAATCACGACTCTCATGACGAGTCGTTATCTCCTCAACTGACTTGTTGTCATGCCCATTAGGTACACTGGAAAAATTTACACAACTTCATCTCCTTTAACCCACGGCCAACGTACCGAGTCGTTACTTGCTCAAATGAATCATTGGACCCACTGGTCAAGTACACTAGAATCACTTCACAGCTTTAGCTTCTTCCATGTAACTATTGATATGACGAGTCATTTCCACATCTAACGACTCGTCATACCCTTTCGTCAACCACATTGCCTGAGACTTAATCCAGGGACCCTAGCCCCACATAACGACAAACCTAATGGATGAAGTGGGAGCGCCAGACTCTACTAAAATACCCTTGGAAAAATTGGAAAAATTGCCCAATCTGGAATCATTACCATGACGAGTCGTTATCTCCTCAATCGACTTGTTGTCATGCCCATTAGGTACACCGGAAAAATTTACACAACTAATTCTGGTCTGCTTTATTAACGTACCGAGTCGTTACTTGCTCAAATGAATCATTGGACCCACTGGTCAAGTATTACTAGAATCACTTCACGCCCTTTAGCTTCTTCCATGTAACTATTGATATGACGAGTCATTTCCACATCTAACGACTACATACCCCTTTCGTCAACCACATTGCCTGAGACTTAATCCAGAGACCCTAGCCTCCACATAACACAAACCTAATGGGTCGTTTCCATGCAAGATGACTCATCAGGTCTTCCGTTACTATTAGACATGACAAGACCTCAGAACTATTTCCTCATGGGTTTGACCACGACTCGTGGAGCCTCCTAAGGATTCTTCCCCCAACTCGTTCTGCACAAAAACTCCTATTTTCAGTCTGATTTCTTAATAAAGGCCTGGAATCTGATCTTAGAAATATTCGGGGTGTTACACTATCCTTTACACCAACACTCTCTAGAGGCACTATTGTGGTCATGTCATCAATGCATTTCTTTAACATGGACACATAAAATACTGGATGCACCGATGCTAACTCCATAGGAAACTCTAACTCATAAGCCATATTTCTAATGCGTCTCAGGATTTTTTAAGGGATAATATTTCTGGAATTGAGCTTTCCTTTGTTCCCGAATCTTATCACCTCTTTCATAGGTGATATTTTCAGATATACCCAATCATCTATCGCAAAATCCAACTCCCCTCTCCTCACATCTACATATGATTTCTATCCGCTTTGAGGTGTTCTCAGCCATTTTGTGATAATTTAAACCTTCTACATGACCTCATCTATTGAATCCAGACCTATTAAGGTAGCTTCCCCAACCTCAAAGAACCCTATAGGAGATATACACCTCCTACCATATAATGCCTTGAATAGGGCCATTTGAATGCTTAAGTGGTAGCTGTTGTTGTATGCAAACTCAATGAGAGATAGGTGATCATCCTAATTTCCCTTGAAGTCGATCACACACGCCTTTCACATATTTTCCAAATTCTAAATAGTCCTCTCTACCTAGCCATCTGTCTGTGGTGGAAAGTTATGCTGAGCTTAACTTGAGTACTAAGTCCTTTCTAGAATGACTTCCAGAAGTGCGAGGTGAACTAAGTACCCCTATTTGAGATGATAGACAAGGGAACTCCATGAAGTCCGAATAACTCCCAGATGTATAGCCTAGCATAATCCTCTACTAAATCTGTAGTCTTAATTGGTAGGTAATATGCTGACTTAGTCATCCGGTCTGCGACCACCCAAATTGAGTCATTTTGCTGGAGAGTATGAGGTAAACCTGTGATGAAGTACATATTCACTTCTTCCAACTTCTAAAGAGGAATATTGATATCCTGAGTCATACCCCAGGTTTCTAGTGTTCACCTTTAACCTTTTGGCAGTTTGGACACTTAGCCACAAATTCTACAATGTCCTTCATGCCATTCCACTAGTAGATTTCCCATAGATCATTGTACATTTTGGTGTCACATGGGTAGATTGAATATCTAGAGCTGTGGGCTTCCATTAGCATCTGCTACCTCAAATCATCTACCTCTAGAATACACAATCTACCTTGGTAGCAGAGCACACCATCTCCCATTTTGGAGAAAGCTTCACCTCTTTTCTTAGAACTGCCTCATTCAACTTTTGTAGAATGGAGTCTTTGTCCTGCTTTGACTTAACCTCTACCACTAGCGAGGATTCTGACCAACTCTGGATTACACCCCCACCATCAGATGAATCAACTAACTGCAATCCTAACCGAGCCAATCTGTGAATATCCTTTGCCAGCTCCTTTTACCTTCTTCAACATGCGCAACACTTCCCATAGACATCCTGCTGAGGGCATCAACTATAACATTGTCCTTGCCTGGGTGATACAACACACTCATATCATAATCCTTCAATAACTCTAGCAATCTTCTCTGATGAAAATTTAAATCCTTTTGACTGAACACATACTGCAGGCTCTTGTGATCAGTGAAAACATCTACATGAACCCTATAAAGATAATGCCTCCAAATCTTCAAGGCGAACACAATTGCTGTCAATTCAAGATCACGATTCATATAGTTCTTCTCATGAACCTTAATCTTTCTTGAGGCGTAAACTATGACTTTGCCATGTTGCATCAGAAAATAACCAAGGATAACTTTGGAGCAATCACATTAGATCACAAACCCGTTTGAACCTTCTGGAAGATTCAGAATTGGGGTTGTAGTGAGTAGAGTCTTCAACTACTGAAAACTCTTCTCACATTCATCAGACCAATGAAATTTCACATTTTTCTGAGTTTGTTTGGTCAAAAGGGAGGCAATGGAGGAGAATCCTTCAAAAAACCATCTATAATAGACAACTAGACAAAAGAAACTGCTGATGTCTATCAGAGAGGTGGGTCTTGGACAGTCCTTAACTACTCTATCTTATGAGGATCCACCTGAATACCCTCTCTAGAGACCACGTAATCGAGAAAGGCAATTGATTTTAGCCAGAATTCACATTTGTTGAATTTTGCGAATAACTGGCGGTCCCTGAGAGTTTGTCAAAATATTCTTAGATGGTCCACATGTTCCTGCTCTATTTTAGAATAAACTAAGATGTCATCTATCAAAAAAATGACAAAGAACCCTATTCATCAGGTTCATAAAAACTGTAAGAGCATCAGTTAAAGAGTATGCATCAATACTTGGAATATACTGAGTAAGTGAGACATGAAGTAAATATAAAGATGCTAAGATTCTGTACGTTGAACTGAAAAAAGATGCAATTACCATAATATGAATCATAAATACTTAAGTATCTGAAAATCTAATAAGATTCAAAGTACTAGTAACTGTCTGAAGGTTATACACATCCTGAGTTTTGGAGAACTGAATTAAACTGGAGACTGTGAGTGTACTTGATTGAGCTGTACTATATTATAATGTAGGAGTAATTATAACCAAAATGTAACCATGTGAACTAGACGTGGAG
>JACEIK010013120.1:17756-28065 GCA_018107945.1 Datura stramonium | reverse complement strand
TATGCCCCAGATCATGTATCAACTATCATCAACTAAATAAGGTTACAGTTAAGAACAGGTATCCCCTACCCAGGATTGACGACTTATTCCATCAGCTTCAAGAAGCTAGTTGTTTTTCCAAGGTAGATCTCGGATCGGGGTATCATCAGTTTAGGTTCAGGGAATGTAACATACCAAAATCATCCTTCAAAACTCAGTATGGTCACTATGAATTCGTGGTTAGGTCCTTTGGACTAACTAATGCCCCTACAACTTTCATGGACCTAATGAACAGAGTATTCGAACAGTATCTGGACATGTTTATCATTGTGTTCATAGACGACATTTTGGTGTAATCCAGAAATAAGGATGAGTATGTTAACCATCTTGGATAGTGTTTCAGACTCTCAGGGACCCCCATCTATTCGCTAAATTCAGCAAATGCAAATTCTGGCTAAAGTCTGTGGCTTTCCTTAGTCATATGGTCTCAGATAAGGGTATTCAAGTAGATCCTCAAAAGATAGCAGCGGTGAAAAGACTGGCCAAGACCTACTTCCCCAAAAGATATCAGAAGTTTCCTGGTTCTAGCCTGTTATTACCAACGGTTTGTAGAAGGATTTTCTTCTATTGCATCTCCTCTGACTAAGCTAAGTCTGAAAAGGTGAAGTTTCAGTGGTTGGATGCGTGTGGAAGAGCTTCCAAGAGGTGAAGACCCGACTCACTATAGCTCTAGTTTTGACCTTATCGGAAGGAACAAATGGATTTTTGGTCTATTTTTATGCTTCCAGAGTTGGCCTCGGTTGTGTTCTGATGCAGCGGGTTAAGGTGATAGCTTATGCCTCCAGACAGCTCAAAGTTCATGAGAAGAACTATCCAACTCATGACCTTGAATTGGCAGCGCTGGTGTTTTGCATTAAATATATGGAAGCATTATCTTTATGGGGTTCATGTGGATGTTTTCCCCGACCACAAAAGTCTTCAATACGTATTTAGTCAGAAAGATTAAAACCTTCGTTAGAGAAGGTGATTGGAGTTACTGAAGGATTCTGACACGAGGGTTCTATACTACCGGGGCAAGGCCAATATGGTGGTTGATGCCCTAAGAAGGATGTCCATGGGGAGCGTTGCTCATGTTGAAGAGGGCGGTAAAGAACTGGCAAAGGATATTCACATGTTAGCTCGGTTAGGAGTGCAATTAGTCGATTCAGCTGAGGGCGGAGTAGTATTGTAGAGTGGGTTAGATTCCTCGTTAGTTGTTGAGGTTAAGTCAAAGAAGGATGAAGATCCCATACTGCTTAAGCTTAAATAAGCGGTTCTACAAAAAGAAGTGGAGGCTTTCTCTAAAGGGGGAGATGGTGTGCATCGTTACCAGGGCAGACTCTGTGTACCGAACGTAGGTGACTTGATACAACAAATACTGGTAGAAGCACATAGCTCCAGATATTCTGTCCCCCTAGATGCCACTAAGATGTACCGTGACCTACGGAAAATCTACTGGTGGAACGGCATGAAGAGAGATATTGTAGAATTTTTGGCTAAGTGCCCTAACTGTCAGCAGGTTAAGGTTTAACACAAAGGCTTGGGGGTATGACTCAAGATATTAGCATACCCACGTGGAAATGGGAAGAAGTGAATATGGACTTCATTACAAGTCTACCTCGTACTCGTCGGCAGTATGATTCAATTTGGGTTATAGTAGATCGGATGACCAAGTCAACACATTTCCTTCCTGTTAAAACTACAGACTTAGCTGAGAATTATGCTAGGATGTACATCTGGGAGTTAGTCAGACTGCATTAGTTCACCTCGCATTTCTGGAAGTCATTTTATAAAGGACTCGGTACTCAGGTCAAGCTCAACACAGCTTTTCACCCTCAGACAGATAAACAAGATTAGCGGACTATTCAGACCTTAGAAGATATGTTAAGATCTTGTGTGATCAAATTCAATGGCAGTTGGAATGATCACTTACCTCTCATCGAGTTTACATACAACAACAGCTACCACTCCAGTATTCAGATGGCCCCATTTGAGGCATTATATGGTAGGAGGTGTAGGTCTCCTATAGGGTGTTTTGAAGTTAGTGAAGCTACCTTGATAGGACCAGACTCAGTTCATGAAGCTATGCAGAATGTGCAATTTATCAGAGAAGGGTTGAAAATAGCTCAGAGCCGACAAAGATCATATGCTGATGTGAGGAGAAGAGAGCTAGAATTTGCCATAGATGATTGGGTTTATCTAAAAATTTCACTCATGAAAGGGGTGATGAGGTTTGGAAAGAAAGGGAAACTCATTATGAGGTATGTAAGACCCTACAAGATTTTAAGGCGAATTAACAGTGTGGCCTATGAGTTAGAATTACCTTCAGAGTTAGCATCTGTGCACCCAGTCTTCCATGTTTCACTAGTGAAGAAGTACATCGGTGATCCGAGCTCAGTTGTGCCATTAGACAGTGTGGGAGTGAAGGATTGCCTCTCTTACAAAGAAGTCCCAATCCAGATTCTAGACCGTCAGGTTCGTAAGCTAAGGAACAAGGAAATTGCTTCAGTGAAAGTCTTGTGGAGGAACCATCTAGTTTAGGGAGCCATATGGGAGGTAGAAGCAGACATGATGGCAAAATATCCTCGTTTATTCCCTTCCAGTTCAGCTTCAACATCAAGTATTAAATTCCTCCCTAGTACCCTATTTAGTTTCATGTTCAGTTCATGAGCCCCACTTTCTTTCATGTAATAAAATGTATGTGAGGTTTATGAATTCAGTTCAATCATGTAATTCAGTCTGGAGTCAGTCACTCCGTCAGTTTTTAGCTTTAGATTTTTAGTATTTGTTATGACAGTTTCTTTCCCTAGCTTTTTAGTATGTTAATGCACATTCAGGATGAATGTTCCCAAGGGGAAGATATTGTAATACCCTGAAATCCCCTAAGATCAGACCCGAGGGTTCAAATGGAGAAAACAAAAAATTTTGCACCAGGTCATAGGGCGAGTCTTCTAGTGACCCGTGAAGTACTCCACGAGTCGTGGAGTGACTCATGAAGTGAGGGGAGGATTGGAAAGAACTTGTGGTTAGAAGGTGACCACGAGAGAGGAAATGAGTCATGGTCAGGGAAATGACTCATCAAGTGAGTCATGGTCAAGGGTTCGAGGTGGAATCCCCTGAGATTCCACGAGAGGCAGCCATGAGTCGTGAAGTGACTCCATGACTCGTGGAGTTGGTTGTGGTCAGAAGTTTGTGTTGGATGTTGAATTTTCGGCAGTGTTCATCATGACTCTTCACCACGAGTCGTGGTATCCCTCATGGTGAATAAAAAGATGAGGTCTCCTAGTGTTGACGATGGGAAACATAATGAGTCATCCCTTAAGTAACGACTCGTCCGGTCCCTCATTGGGAGTGGCAGTGTGATTTTCCTACAAAATTTTTAAGGGCTTTTTTATAATTTTCTAAACTCCTAGGCTCTAAACTATGTTGTTTTGGGCACGTTTTGGAGAGAATTAAAGGGGTAATCGACTTAACCCTTCTCATTCCACTCATCTAACAATCTCAAGAACAAAGAAATTCCTGTCAAGCATCTCAGAGCTAAACTAGGGCTTCCACGGTTCTTCAGATTTCTTCAGACTTCTCTCAAGGATTCTACACCAGGTATGTGGGAATTCAATAAGGGAATTGTTCTTTCCTTGTGTCCCAAAACCCTTCCATAATGTCTTATCAGTTCTATCCCTGAGATTTCAAATTAGAGTAATTTTTCAGTCAGATTTTTATTAATTCATGTGGAATGTTGTTCATATTATTTTTTGTTATATTTCCACTACTTAGTGATCATGTTGATACTTGTTTCCTGTAAAATGATTTAGCCCTAGTTCTTGAATACATTAATTTTGGTCTTGCATAGTTAATCATACATTAATGTTGCTCAACTCTATTAGTGTTGGAAATTCTATGTTATTACTATCACATCAATTCTCAGTCAGTTGCATGCTAGTTCAGTCTCAGTCAAAATGTTAGTATCTTCAGTATCTTTTAATAATGTCAACTGATCAGTTTGACTATAGTCAGTCCTTGAGGTGTCAGTAATGCCTTCCAATTATCAGTTTCAATTTGATCTTTAGAAGGTTACGACGCTTCCAGATAAGCATCTCTGACCAGTCTGAGAACTACCATATCAGTTTCAATTTGTTCTCTAGACGGTTATGACGCTCTCAGTTAAGATGCTCTAACCAGTCTTAGAACACCAGTTATAGTTATCAGGTCTGATAAGACTCTAAGGGTACTTCTAGATAAGTATCCCTGACGTAGTCTTGGGCCCCAGCTTTGAACTATCATCTTAGTAGTCAGACTAGGATTATCTAGTAGGAGTAGGACTTAGCACCGTCGCGTACCAGGGTTCTAGCGCACCTAGGTTCCCAAGAATACATTTCCACCATAGGTTATTTATCCCAAATGGGCCCATACAGTAATCTCATAGTTCATGCCTATATACCTTGGAAAGGTATATTGGGTCCTACCGATGGGGCGTATACATCGAACTCCAAGTTTAGCTCATGTGGATGTATGTCGGTTATAGACTCTCCCACTTGTCAGTACAGTCTCAGTTCAGTATCTCAATTCCAAGACATGCTTATGACTATCAGTTAGGGTCATTATTGACCATATCAGTCATAGTTCAGTTTTACCGATTTAAAGTACTTCAGTTGGTCATTTCATGTTATTGTAGTTCAGTTACTTATTCTTACATTCTTATTGTATATCTCACTTACTCTATACATTCGAAGTACTGATGCATACTTTCTATGTTTTATCATATTATGATACAGGCGCAGGTTCTCAGTCCCAGCACAGCAGTAGTCCCCTCAGACAATATCAGCAGCAGTGTGTGGTGAGTCCTCATCTTCCGAGGACGCTAATTATTTTCAGTTAGTTTCTTTTCATTCAGACTTTAGAGTTAGCTAGGGGTCTGTCCCAGCAACTCATCCGTTAGTACTTGGCTTTCAAACACAGTATGCAGTATTGTTTCTTTTGATATATTTGGTCTTGTCAAATCCGTATTCTCTTGAATGATTGTATTTTCAAAACTTCTGCTTAAGTTTATTCAGTTTACCAGTGTAATAATAGATCATGGGTTAGCTTGGGGTCACTTGTGGCACCAAGTATCGTGTCTCGTCCAGGGTATAATCTTGGATCATGAAAGAACGACATTGGGAAGTGATCTTTGAGCGTTCATGTCTTCAACTTCCCATAGCCCATACAAACACGCCAACCCGTGATGGGTCTCAATGGAATCAACTCATTTTGCTCATTTTCCACCACAATCATGCCTCCCTTTTGGGGGACGCATTGCACCGGACTCACTCACTTGTTGTCAGAGATTGGGTATATGACACCTGTATCCAGCCATTTAATTATCTCCTTTTTTACCACCTCTTGCATTTTTGGATAGAGTATGCATTGATGTTCTCTTCTTGGGACACAATCTTCTTCCCGCAGAATTTTGTGAGTACATAATCCCGGGAGGATCCTGATAATGTCAGCAATTGTCCATCTAATTGCCCTCTTATATTTTTTTAACACAGCAACTAGAGCTTCAACCTGCCATTCGAGTAGATCAATTGCCACGATGACTGGGAGTGTGTTGTTATCTACCAAGAATTCATACTGTAGATGACTAGGTAGTGCTTTCAACTCCAACACTGGTGGTTCTTCAATAGAAGGTTTTGCTGGAGAAGTGGGTCTATTCTTCAAATCTAAATCCAACTTCTTTGGAGCATTAGAATAAGACCCCATACTTGCCAATGCATTCACCACCTCTTCATACTCCTAAATATGATCATCGGCGAAATTCATCATCACTGCAGCTAAAACGCCAACTGCATAGCTCTCTTCTCCGTGTGCTTTAACCATCCCTTCCTCTATAACATCAATAACGGAGACTACATTCATGTCTCTTGGTTATTTCATGGATTTGCATACATTGAACCTTACCTCTTCGTTGTTCAGTCTAAACCTCAACTCTCCACTCTCCATATCTACTAACGCTCTTCCAGTTGCTAAGAATGGCATACCCAAAATGATAGGGACTTCAAAGTACACGTCACAGTCCAAGATTACAAAGTCTACAGGAAATATAAAATGTTCCACCTTAACTAGCACATCACACAGAATACCCACAGGCTTCTTAACTGACCGGTCTTCCATTAACAACCTCATAATAGTTGGTTTGGGGCTCCCAAGCCCAACTATTTGTATATAGACAATGGCATCAAGTTGATGCTGGCACCCAAATCACATAGAGCTTTGGCAAAGTTGAAGGCTCCAATTATGCATGGAATTGTGAATGCACCTAGATCTTCTTTGTTCTGAACCAGTGAATGTGAAGAGATCACGCTACAATGATGAATGTTGTCTGCTAGTTCATAACTGACAGTTCTCTTCTTTGTGACCAAGTCCTTCATGAACATGGCATAACCTGGCATCTGCTTAAGGGCTTCTACCAATGGGATGTTTACTGATAATTTCTTCAACATGGAGATGAACTTGTGGAATTTTCCATCTTCCACCTTCTTTTTCACTCTCTAAGAGAATGGAGGTTGAGGTTTCAGAATTTGAGTCAAAGGCTTAACCGCCTCCTTTCCTTTCGCTTGAACTTCATCTCCCTTACCGTTCTTTGCGACTTCTAGTATTACAGGCTTAACTGGATTTAGCTTCTTCCCCTCATCCTCAATTATAGGCTCTATTTCTGAAGCTAACTCCTCAACTTGCTCTGCGCCAATAGGAATGGTCTCAGACAATTTCCTACCACTTCTAGTTATAATAGCCATGCAGTGGCTATCCTTTCTCAGATTCTACATAGTATCACTTGAAAAGGCTCCACTCTTCCTCTGATTAAGGGTTGCAGACACTTACCCCATTTGGTACTCCAACTATTTAATGGTGGTTAAGTGTGAGTCTACAAGTTGATTCATATTGGAGAGGTCACTCTTCATCTATTTAATTCCTGAGTTAGCAGATTCGACTTTTTGCAAGACTTTGGCTAACATTTCCTCCACCTTTGAACTTCCTACGTCATTACTACTCTGCTCTCAGTTTCCAAAGGGCATATGTACTCTGCTATGATCATTTTTGTAGCTTTCTTTGTTCCTCCAGTTGTCCCGTTCTCTATCTCTGTAACCAGCTCTGTCATAATAGTTATCCTTTGGATAGTTCCGACCTTTGTTTTCTTGGCCATTGACCTGGAAATCCCCCACATTGTTCAAGTACTTAGCTTCTTCTTCCGAGTCTGATCCATGTTCCTCTTGTCTAGCAGTCTTACCTACAACATTCACTTTCTCGGTGCCCCCTACAAGTAAATGCTTAGTAATCAACTTCAATTGAGTTTTCATATGTGCCATATCTTAATCTCTCTCTTCTTCTTTCCGGCGCTATTTAGTATTTGATCCCACTACATAGGAGTTACCAAAGACTTTAGAGTCTCTAGTCTGCCAAGCGTTAGTCTTGGTGACTCTATCTAGTACAGCTGCTGCCTCGGTGTATGTTCGATACATGAACGACCCTCCAGTCACAGTATTAGTAACTGGCTTAGTTGCCGAATTTAATGACCTGTAAAAAGTCTCCATCAAATGCTCATTAGAAAATGTATGGTTGGGGCACTGCTTGAGTTCTTGTTTAATCGCAACCATGCCTTATGCAATGTCTCACCAGGTAGCTTCCTAAATTATTTATCTCATCTCTTAGTTATAGCATTCTAGAAGGTTGGAAGAATATCTCCAAAAAATCATCTTTCAACCCTCTCCAGTTCATAATTGAGTCATATGGAAACTCATTCAGCCACATTGTTGCCTCCCCAGATAGAGACAACGGAAACAACCTCAATCGAATAGCATTCCGACTAACCCCTGGCAATTTGAATGATTTGAAGATGCCTACGAAGTTCATCAGATGCAGATTTAGGTTATTACAAGATATTCCTCTAAACAAACCCTTCAAGTTCAACGTCTGGATCATAGTGCTTGTGATGATGAACTTCGCTCCTGGAGCTAATAGAGGAGGGTCGATGGCTCCAATAGTGCGAACTCCATCCAAATAAACATCATCGTCGTCTTCATAATCAAATGAAATTTCTTGTCGATGCTACCCCCAGCTCTCTGAGGCTGGCGATGATTTCCAGGGGCTACATCCGCAACATTTTGCTCATTTAGCTCATTCCTAATGACATCATCATTCTCATTGTTAGCAGCATGTTGCTTATTGCCCTTGGCTTGAGAATTAGCAAGTTTTTGTAACCTCGCTACTTCACGCTCTTGTGCATTCATAGCTCTCCTCAAAGTTCTCTCTAACTCGGGATTATAAGGACTTAACGGTTCACCCCGTCTTCGGGTATTCAACATGCACTACTTTTACCCTGTTAGAAAGAAACAAAAATAAAAATAAAATTAGGAAATAAGACTAAAAGTCAACTAAGCACACTTGACTTAATCTAAAACTATATTCCCTGGCAACGACGCCAAAATTTGATATGCCCAAATTACACCTCTATGATATGAAATATAACGCGGTTGTTGTCAAATATAGAACCCAACAAGGATGGGGTCGAATCCCATAGGAAATATGATGAAACTAAGTCTTATGTGGTTATTTGCTTTTAGTCAAATATTTCCATCACATTGGGGGTTTGGGAGTTATGTTTCGCTCCACTGTTTGTCAAATACAAGAAATACAATTATGATCGATTGCTATTGAACATAAGAAGAAATTAAACTAGGGTTATAATCATCATGGTTTTCCTAACAATATTTGGTGAATGACAATAGGGGACTCATTTAATGCTATGAGTGTAGGTTCCTAACTCGATTATCATATCCAAAAATTTCTCAACTTATTCAGACAACTATCACACTTATATTCTCAAACTAAGAGTGATAATAAAAGAGTTAAAAGAATTAACCTAGGTTGATTAATCTTATTACAATATTAATCATCAGTCAAGGTTTAACGCTTCGAATCCCTGATACTAATCCCAATTCATCCAGATTTATACACCTTACTCAAGCAGGTCAAATCTAGGGTTTGTTCTAATATTTTCAACTATTATAAATCATTCAAAACAAAGGCACTAGTAATATACTCATTTACATTAAATTAGTCCCAGCATCATTCACCATCAGTATGTCATTCTACCATGAATCACACAACCCTAGTAATGAAAGTTAGACACTCATTGTCATTGCGTTCATAATAACAATTATATTCATCAAAGAAGATTTAACTTACAAAGAATAGATGAAATATTGATTGTGATTCCAAAAACTCAACAATATTTCTTCAAGACTCTTTCAAAGGTAATGTACAGAGTGTTTTTCTCTCTCAAAGTGACATCTTAAATAGTTTCTTTCTCTCCAAAAAATGCTAAAAATAAAACTAGCAACTGTTATTTATAGTCTAAAATAATTTTAAACTGTACTAAAAATTGGAGTTCCCCTTCTCAGGTGACGCACAAGTTGACGGCCCATCGGCCAGGTGACGGTCCGTCATTTGGGCCATCACTCCTTATCCAGTATATCAGCAAATCTGCATATTATTGACAGTACGCTTGACGTTACATTGTAGAGGTGACGGTCTTTCACCTGGTCCGTCGCTCCATATCCAGTGTGCCCTTAATTATTCATCTTTGTGATGGTGATGGTGACGGTCCTTTAGAGAGGTACTGGTCCATCACCTGGATCGTCACTTTCACTTCTTTTTGTTCTATTTCTGCTTTAGGTCTGATGGTGGAGGTGACAGTCCATCGCACTAGTGATGGCCTGTCAGATAGGCCGTCACGTTGTTGTTTTAGCCTGTTTCATACCATTTATTTTCTTTGCTTTATGTTCCTATATAATACACATAAACCATCAAAATAACCAAAAGTTTCTCAAGAACTTGCATCAATTCATAGTTAAAAGCATCCAATGCATCATCAGATACCGGCGCAGCAATCAGATGGTCTAGGATTAAAGAGGTGAAATAATAATAAAAGAAAAATAATATGTGTGTGTGTGTGTACAAGATAACAGGAAGTTAAATGAATGGATCTGAACTGTTGGATGAGAATTGAACGGCTGAGATTGGGCGAAAGAAGGACAATCTACATGATGTAGAGTAGCGCACACGGATTGGTTCATTTTGAGAGTTGAGGATAGAGAATTAAAAGCCAGATTTCATATTCAAACTGGCTAGTTTTGCAATTCAATTATAACCAAATCTTATTTTAATTGTAGCCAATTTTAATAAAATAACACTTATTGATAATAAATTGAAATCAATTAAAATTATAAAAAATTTCCCCTTTCAAAAATGTAAT
>JACEIK010013118.1:15782-28081 GCA_018107945.1 Datura stramonium | reverse complement strand
CTTATCATATTCAATGGTTTTTTTATCAACATTTATGATTTAATTATTTATAATGTTATGATTTTGATTTCTTTTGAATTTAGCCTAATTATGCATGACCCATGACGAATCGGTTTATCATCTATTTTTCCATTAAGGAAATTTACGATCTTAGCATAGATTATGATTTAAAAAGTTGATATAATTAATTACCCTTCACGATTTTATAAATTTCAAGCTATATGCATGATCTACATGTAAGAACTTTATGATTCATGAATTATGTTTTGCCCGACTCACGGGCCCTATGTCATGGTAGTTCACATATACACAAGTATGTTTATGATTATCATGATTTAACTAGCCCATTAATTTATGCATGTTATACTATGAGCACTACATATGTTTTAGGAGTAGTATCCAACACCGAGTAGGTTCGAGGCTCAGGTTATGCCCCGGATCTCATAAACTACGTGCCACCATAGATATGTTGGGACCTCCTTTGTGAAAGTCCCTAGCCCAATTAGCCCTTTTTCATGGTGGTATCACGCCCTTCATGGTTCTACCCTTGGAAAGGTATGAACGGCCTTTCGACTAGGTTTACAAGTCGGACTTCATGTGTGCTCATATGGAGTATGTCGGTTAAGAGAATCTCCCACTGTTCCTCATGATTTATGCATGTTATGATTATGTATTACGACTCAAGTCATTTTAATTAAGGCTTTTCTCTTATAATTATGATTACATTTGTATTATGAATGTCTTGAAAACCTTGAGCCTTATGTTATGTTATGATGTTTACGATACGAGCATGATGTCCTACTCTTATTATCATTTATGAGTTTTTATATATTTTAAATGTCCGTTTTACTTATCTTGCATACTTGGTACATTTCACGTACTGACCGCATACTTTCTATGTTGTATCATTTCATGATACATGACCCAGCTCTCAGGCTCACCCTACTCAATAGTTCCTCAGAGATCTCTATCAGCTTATTTGGTAAGTCCTCATGTTCCGGGGGCCATATGTTCAGACTCTATTGTTTTGTTCCAGTTTCAGTGCTGTAAGGTTAGTTGGGGTATTGTCCCATCAACCCGTCTTTCATGATTAGAGGTTTTTTCAGACTATCAGTTGTATTCAGCCATCATGTATGGATCATGTATTATCTTTATTTGTTATTATGTCATGATTTCATTTTTGTTATGATAAGTTTTCTGCTTTAGTGAATGAATTAGAAGTATGCTCAGGCCAAGGGTCGACTTGGGGTCTCTTGGGGCTCCTTGCCCCGTGTCTACGATCTGGGCCTCCATTTGAGTCGTGATAGTGAAGGATGTTCACCAACTTGCACAGTTAGGAGTTTTCCTTGTGGACTTGCCAGATGGTGGTGTGATTGTTCAGAAGCGGTCAGAATCATCTTTGGTGAGTAATGTCAAGACCATGCAAGATGAGGATCCTATTTTGGTGAAGTTGAAGGAAGCTGTCTGAACTTAAAAGATGGAGGCCTTCTCCTATGGGAGAGATGGGGTGCTTTGATATCAAGAGCATTTATGTGCTCCGAGTGTTGGTGATTTGAGAGTATAGATGTTGCTTGAGGATCATGGTTCTTGCTACTCTATCGACCCAGGTTCCACAAGAAGTACCGTGACCAATGGGAAGTCCATTGATGGAATGACATGAAGAGGGACATGGTCAAGTTTGTGGCTAAGTGTCTGAATTGCCAATAGGTAAAGTTTGAGCATCAGAGACCCGGGGTTTCACTCTAGGATATCGGTATCCCCACTTAGATGTGGGAAGAGATCAACATGGATTTTATCATAGGGTTGCCTCGTACTCATAGATAGTATGACTCCATATGGATGATTGTTGATAGCTTGACCAAAGCAGCCTATTTCATGACGGTCAAGAATGTCGACTCAGTTGAGGACTATGCTAGATTGGACATTTGGGAGTATGTTCGATTGCATGGAGTTCCATTATCCATCATTTTACACAGGGGTACTCAGTTCACCTCTTAGTTTTGGAGATTGTTTCAGAAAGGTCTTGGCACACAAGTGAAGTTTAGTATAAATTTTCACCCTTAGACGAATGGTCAGGCCGAGAGGACCATTAAGACCTTGGAGGATATGTTGAGAGCCTGTGTGATCAATTTCAAAGGTAGAATGGATGATGACTTGCCTCTTATTGAGTTTGGTTATAACAAGAGTTATCACTCGAGTATTCAAATGGCTCCATTTGAGGATCTTTATGGGCGGAGGTGCAGATCGCCTATTTGTTTGTTCGAGGTAGGTGAGGCTGCCTTGATAGGACATCATTTAGTTCATGAGGCTATGGAGAAGGTTCAGCTTATTAAAGATAGGCAGAAGACAGCTTAGAGTTGACAGAAATCCTATGTGGATGTGAGGTGAAGAGACCATGAGTTTTCCATTGATGATTGGGTATTTCTAAAGGTTTCTCCCATGAAGGGAGTTATGAGGTTCGAAAGAAGAGGAAGCTTAGTCCCCGATATGCTGGGCCATACTAGATTGTGAAGCGGGTTGGCAATGTGGCGTATGAGTTGGAGCTACCAGTGATGTTAGCCTCAGTGCATCTAGTGTTTCATGTGTCCTTATTGAAGAAATGCATCCGAGGTCCATCTCTAGTTATTTCAATAGAGAGCATTGGGGTGAGGGACAACCTTACTTGTGAGGAGGTGCCAATCGAGATCCTTGATCGTCAGGTTCATAAGTTGAGGAATGAAGTTTTTGTGGAGGAACTAGCTAGTTGAGGGAGCTATGTGGGAAGCCAAAGCAGATATGATGGCTAGATACTGACACTTATTCCCTTCTAGTTTTGTTCCAGTTTGAGGTATCAGGTTCCTCCCTAGTACCTATACAGTTTTACATCATGTTCATGTCTCTAAGTTCCTTTCATGTCGTTGCATGTATATATGTTTCATTAATTCAATTTAGTCATGTGTTTCATGTTCGAAGTTAGTCACTCTATCGGTTTCAACTGCAGTTGTTCAGTATTCGGGATTTCAATTCCTTCCCTCTCCTTTTAATATTCTTAGTCTATATTTGAGAAAGAATGTTCCCAAGGGTGAGATATTGTAATACCCCGAAAGTTCCTAAGGCTAGGTTCGGGGTTAGAAAATTAGATCAGCGGAAGAATCTGCATTTTTCTCTCAGGTTGACTCATTGTACGAGCCATAAGTTAGACTGATGGGTCACGGTTGGGCTCATTATGAGGGGTAGAGTGGCAGGTTCTGGACCAATGAGCCAAGGTATGACTNACCTAACCCAAGAACCTCTTGTTGGTCGATGTGATGACTCGTCGTCATGAGTCATGGTAAGTAGATGCATAGGAAGGTTTGGTGTAATGTGTCATGGTACGACTCATAGGTAGTTGTAACGGGTCATCGAAAGGAGCCATTGTTTATACCTGTAGAGGAAGAAAGAGATACCAAGATTGATAGTATGATTCATTGTAAGAAACAACGGGTCGTGGTATGCGTCCGCGGTAAGGTTCAGAACAGGTTGGGAATTTATTCCAGTGATAATGGATGCGTTTAACGACCCATCATGAGGAGGAATGACCCAGGTTGGTGTCCATTGTGAGAAGTTTTAATACCTCGGGAAGGCCTAAGAATAGACCAAAGAGTTGAATTTGAAAAGTGTAGAAAACTAGCAAAAATATCACAGGACGGGCGACTCAACGACTCGTGGTTGGATACCATGGGTCGTTGGAAACAATCTTGGTATGAGGGTTCAGGGAAGCTGTGGTGACAACGGACGGTGTAACGACTCATTGTCAGGAATAACTAGTCATTGTTAGTGGTCGTAGGAAGGGCTGAACATTGGCTGATGGGAAAACAACGAGGCATTCTACGATTTGTGGTGAGAAGTGATGACTCGTTGTTTCTAGTTGCTACTTGTGGGTTGAGAATTCTAGTGCATACAACAGATTGAGACCACGACTCGTTGGAAGCCACCACGAGTCGTGGTGAGGCTCGTAGTAAGGGAAGTTTATATTGGTCGAGGAGTTAACTACGATCGATCCAGTGACCCGTTGATTGGTGCAACACTCCTCCTGACGAGTCTTGGAAAGAACCTGAGGTTTGTTGTGAGGCATTGGACCCAACGACTCGATACCACGAGTCATGGTTCTTGTAACAACCCATTGGATTGGTCGTTGGTCCGTCTGAAGCGGTTTTCAGGGGAAATTTCATTAAGGGCAATTTCAACTTTCCCAAGCTTTAAGACCCTAAACTATATCATTTTGTGTATTTTTCTGAGTGTGATAAGATGGGTTAAGTCCCTAATGCATGGCAGTCCCATGCAATATCTTTTATATGGGTTTTAGGGAGATTCATGGTCTTCTTCTTAAAAAATTCCAAAAATTTCTTGGTGGGTATTCAAGAAACATTGAAATTTGTCCATTTCCAGGTATGTAGGGTTTAGAATGGGTGGTTTCTTCCACACCCCTACCCAAATTCCGTTTTAAATCATGAGTTCTCCTATTCAAGTTCTATGGGATTTTACTCAAATGCATGAAAATGTGATTCTCTTTATGGGTATGATTTAATTGAGTTTTAATTATTGAATTATGAAAGGTGGGCAGGTTTTATATTATTTTCTTTAAAATCATGTTTTAAGCCTTCTAAATCTAAAATGCCCATTGATGAAAGTTCTTGAAAGTTATGATTTATGATGAATATTCAATATTTTGAGCTTATTGATGATGGGAAAGCATGATTTCAAGTTCCCAGGTTTATCAATATATTTTTGAAAGAATTGAGTATGTTAAAGTATTGGGCAACGCCCACATGTTGAAGAATGATTTACGATTTATGAAACAAATTACATGATTTATCGGTTAGTGATGTCGGCCGATGAAAAGGGCGTTTGATTCTTGGATAAGAGAAGCTGAAAGATATGGAGCGTAAGAACAAGCGGGCAAGAGCTGGTCATTCAAACTATGGCCATCAGAAATCTGGCAGTAGTAGCCGCCCACAGCAGCAGCAGCAGCAACAACAACAATAGAGAGCCCCAGCACACAGCTCAGCCAGCGCCCCAACCTTTCGGTCCTGCCAGGATCGGAGGGGTGAAGCATCTGGCTCTCAATCACAGAGTTTCAGTGCTAGCAAAAAGTATCCAGCTTGTCCCAAGTGTGGTAGGAATCACCCAAGAGAATGCCTTCAGGGACGAGAGGGATGCTTTTGGTGTGGACAGCTTGGACACAGGCTTAGGGAGTGCCCATCATCCGGGCGAGGGAGACCACAATCCACTACATCATCAGCTCCAGCAGGTCGACTAGCCCATCAGGCTAACACAGCAGGTACAGATGGAGGTCAACGCCAAAATCATTTCTATGCTCTATCTTCTTGTCAGGATCAGGAAAGCTCACCTGACGTAGTTACTGGTATGTTACGTCTCTTCCATCTAGATGTATATGCCCTCTTAGATCCAGGAGCTACCCTTTCGGTCATGACTCCGTACATAGCAGTTAAATTTAGTATAAGTCCAAAGGTCCTCTCACAACCATTCTAAGTCTCTACCCCAGTTGGTGAGTTAGTTAGAGCCAACTGGGTGTATAGAAATTGCCCAGTCACAGTCCTGAAGAAAGTAATTCCGGCGGATCTCGTAGAGCCAGCATGGTCGACTTTGACCTTATTCTCGGCATGGATTGGTTACACTCCTTCTATGGCTCAGTTGATTGCAGAACTAGAGTTGTCAAATTCCAGTTTCCTAATGAGCCAGTTTTAGAATGGTTGGGCAGCAGTTCAGCGCCTAAGGGTAGGTTTATTTCCTACCTTAAGGCCCAGAAACTCATTTCCAAGGGATGTATATATCATCTAGTTGGGGTCAAGGATTCCAACTCTGAGACCCCAACCATTCAGTCAGTTCACGTTGTCAGCGAGTTCCTAGATGTATTTTCTAAGGATCTTCCCGGAGTTTCCCCTGAACGGGAAATAGACTTCGAAATAGATCTCCTCCCAGATACTCAGCCCATCTCCATCCCTCCATACAGAATGGCTCCAGCTAAGCTTAAGGAGTTGAATGAGCAACTAAAAGATCTTCTTGACAAGGGTTTTAGCAGACCCAGCATCTCTCTCTAGGGTGCTCCAGTGCTATTCATACGTAAGAAAGGCGGTATCCTCAGAATGTGCATAGATTAACGTTAGCTGAACAAAGTCACAGTTAAGAACATATATCCCCTACCTAGAATTGATTATCTGTTTGACCAACTTTAGAGAGCCTGTTGTTTCTCCAAGATCGATCTCAAGTCAGGATACAATCAGTTAAGGGTTAGAGAGTGTGACGTACCAAAAATAGCATTCAGAACTCGGTATGGTCACTATGATTTTGTGGTGATGTCCTTTGGGTACGAACGCCCCTGCATCCTTCATGGATTTGATGAATAGGGTCTTCAAGAAGTACCTAGATATGTTCTTCATTGTATTTATCAATGATATTTTAGTGTAGTCCATAAATGAAGAAGAACATGTCAATCACCTAATATTAGCATTATAGACTCTCAGAGATCGCCAGTTATTCTCCAAGTTCGGTAAGTGTGAATTCTAGTTGAAGTCTATGACTTTCTTAGGTCGTGTGGTCTCAGGCGAAGGGATTCAAGTAGATCCTCATAAGATAGCAGCAATGAAGGATTAGCCCAGACCTACCTCTCCTACTAAAATTAGGGGTTTCCTAGGTTTAGCGGGTTATTATCGATTGTTTGTGGAAGGTTTATCCTCCATAGCCTCTCCCCTAACCAAGTTAACTCAGAAGAAGGTGAAATTCTAGTGGTCAGACAAGTCCGAGAAGAGTTTCTAGGAGTTGAAGACTCGATTTACTACCGCTCCAGTGTTAACCTTATTGGAAGGATCAGATAGGTTAGTTGTGTATTGTGATGCCTCCAGAGTTGGACTTGGTTGCATTTTGATGCAGCGGGGCAAAGTGATAGCCTATGCCTCCACAAACTCAAAGTCCATGAGAAGAATTATCCAACTCACGACTTGGAGTTGGCAGCAGTGGTATTCGCGTTAAAAATATGGAGACACTACTTGTACGGGGCTCACGTGGATGTTTTCACAGATTACAAGAGCCTTCAGTATGTGTTCAGCCAGAAGGACTTAAACTTGCGTCAGAGATGGTGGTTGGAATTGCTAAAGGATTATGACATGAGTGTGTTGTATCACCCAGGTAAGGCCAATGTGGTGGCTGACGCCCTAAGCAGGCGGTCTATGGGAAGTGTAGCTCACATTGAGGAAGGAAAGAGGGAGCTAGCGAAAGAACATCACAGGCTAGCCCGGTTAGGGGTGCAGTTGGTGGATTTAGCTGAAGGTGGCATGGTAATGCAAAGCAGGTCGGATTCATACTTGGTAGTTGAAGTTAAGTCCAGATAAGATGAAGATCTAGTTCTACTTAAACATAAAGAAGCAGTCCTCAAAAAGGAGGTTGAGGCTTTCTCCAAGGGGGAAATGGGGTGCTTCGTTACCAGGGTAGATTGTGCGTGCTGGATGTTGGTGAGTTGAGACAGCAGATACTGGCTGAGGCACACAGCTCGAGATACACCATTCACCCCGGTGCTACAAAAATGTACCGCGATTCGTGGGATATTTACTGGTGGAATGGCATGAAGAGAGACATTACTGAATTTGTAGCTAAGTGCCCGAACTGCCAGCTGGTCAAAGTAGAACACCAGAGACTAGGAGGTATGACCCAGGATATCAGCATATCCACCTGGAAGTCAGAAGAAGTAAATATGGACTTCATTACGGGTCTACCTCGGACTCGTCAACAACATGACTCAATCTGGGTAATAGTAGACCGAATGACTAAATCAGCACATTTCCTCCCAATCAAAACCACAGATTCAGCTAAGGATTATGCTAAACATTATATTCGGGAGTTGGTTAGGTTTCATGGGGTGCCATTAGCTATTATTTCAAATAGGGGTACCTAGTCCACCTCCCATTTCTGGAAGTCTTTTCAGAAGGGACTTGGCACTCAGGTCAAGCTCAGTATAGCTTTTCACCCGCAAACAGATGGGCAAACTGAACGGACTATTCAGACTCTAGAAGATATGCTAAGAGCTTGCGCGATCGATTTTAAGGGTAATTGGGATGACCATATGCCTCTTATCGAGTTTTTGTACAATAACAGCTACCATTCTAGCATCCAAATGGCCCCATTTGAAGCATTGTATGGTAGAAGATGTAGATCTCCTATAGGGTGGTTTGAAGTTGGTGAAGATATCTTGATAGGGCCAGACTCGGTTCATGAGGAAATGCAGAAAGTTCAGCCCATCCGAGAAAGGTTGAAAACAACTCAGAGCCGCCAAAAATCTTATGCCGATATGCGGAGAAGAGAGTTGGAGTTTGCAGTTGATGATTGGGTGTACCTGAAAATCTCACCCATGAAAGGGGTGATAAGATTTGGAAAGAAGGGGAAGCTCAGTCCAAGGTATGTGGGACCTTATAGAATTTTGAGGAGTATCGGCAAGGTAGCCTATGAGCTAGAATTACATTCAGAATTAGCACTTGTACATCCAGTTTTCCATGTATCTCTTTTGAAAAAGTGTATCGGAGATCCAACCTCTGTGGTTCCATTGGATACTGCAGCAGTCAAGGATAGCCTCACCTATGAGGAGGTACCAGTCCAGATCCTTGACGGATAGATTCGTAGATTGAGGAATAGGGAAATAGCTTCAGTCAAGGTTCTATGGAGGAATCAGCAAGTTGAAGGAGATATGTGGGAGGCCGAAGCAGTTATGAGGGCCAAATACCCACACTAGTTCTCTACCGACTCTACTATAGCTTGATATGTGAATTTTTTTAAGACCTAAACTAGTTGTTAAATTCAGTTCATGTAAATATATTTTCTTTCTGCATTTGATTGTGTTTATGAAAAGAAAAAATTCAGTTCAGTTATATTTTCTGAAATGGAGGCAGTCATTTCAGTGGTTTTGAAGTTGTATGAGGAGCATTTGAATACCTTGATTGTTATTTTTCTTGTTGCTATGAGTTTTCTAACATTCGAGGACGAATGTTTTCAAGGGGGAGATATTGTAATGCCTCGGAAGCTCAAAATCAATATTCGGGACTTTAATTAGAAAATCTGAAAAACTGCAGAAATGTTGCAGAACGACCAACCTAACAGGTTGTTAAGGGACCCAACGACTCGTCAGGTCAACTGTGGGAACGATGCCAAGAATATAAACCAGTATTCCTAACGAATGACCCCACAAGTCATTCTCAGGCCCTAAAACTCGTTAAGTCGCCCGTTGCCAAGCCGGAGTTCAGAAATTTGAGGAATTTATAGTGTACTTTACGGAAGGTCACCAAGAGTCGTCATAAGTAGTAACGACTCGTCAGGTCCTTCATTTCTAGTCCTTTCTAACTTTCTTACTCGTGTACCTGATAGACGACAGGATGAGTCATTTTCAGTCATGAAGACTCATCATGTGCTCGTCAGGAGTCAGTAGAAATTTTCCAGTGAACTTGACGGGAGCATCCAAAAACTCATTCGACCTGGTAATGAGTCATTAGGTCACCCGTTACGGACACCTGACAGTTTTTTCCTGCGAATTTCTAAGGGCTATTTAGTAATTTTCTATTCTCCCAAGCATTAAACCACATCATTTAAGCACTAGTTCTAGACGTTTTAGTGGGAGAAAACGGTTCATCCCTCATTCCCCACCCTCAATTTCAAGAAAGAAGCGAGGTCTCCTCCCAAGAACTCTCCAAGAAGGCCTAGGGTTGGTCAATCATCTCAATAATTGAAGTCCTTTTCTCTGGAGAGTTTTCACCAGGTATGTGGGGTATTAGCAAGGGGATTGTCCTTCCCTTGAGTCCCCAAAGTCCTCCTCAATTTCTTCTATTAGTTTTAAGCCATGAGCTTTCAAATATGAGAAGCATTCATGTTTTATCTTTCGTTGTTTTCGCTTTAAATGATGTTCATATATAATGTTGATATGACCCCCACGAATTTCTTATCAAACTATTAGTGTTTATACAAAAAATGAATTTAAGCCCTAATTCTTCGAGTAATGATTTTGCTTGTTAAATTCCCTCTAGTGAATGAAGAATGCTTTGGGTTGGATTTCTGAATTGTCTTGCCTTACGTATGTTTTGGGTAAATATCCCATGAATCAGAATGACTTTAGTATGTTGAATGAAATTCTCTATTAGCTGCTTAGTAATTAGTCAGTTAGAACACAGAACTCTATCAGTCTAGTCTCAGTCAGAATCATATCAGTCTAGCTTCAGTCAGATTTTTAGCAACCTCGGTGTTGTCCAAAAAATGTCAACTGATCAGTTTGACTCCAGTTTTATTTTCGAGGTGTTAGTTGTGCCTCCCAGTTTTTAGACTCAGATTTAGATTTCAGTTATTTGATCCATTAGGCGGTTATGACATTCAGTTATAGCTTTGACCAACCCCAGGACCCCGGTTCAGTTATTAGTTGTTCTGTAGACGGTTACGACGCTTCTAGATAAGCAGCTCTGACTAGTCTTAGAATCCAGTTTCAGAATCTGGTCCGATAAGACTCTCAGGGTACATGTAGTTATTCGTCCCTAACTAGTCTTGGACCCCAGTTTCGAGCTATCAGCTTAATAGTTCAGTTTAGGTGTTCCAGTGAGAGTAAAACTTAGCACCGAGCGGGCCGGGCTTCCAGCGCACCCAGGTTCCTAGAACTATGTTGCCAGCGTAGGTTTCAGTATTACTTTGCCTGATTGGCCCGAGATATTTTTGTGATCACTCAGTTTATGCCTTTATACGCTGGCAAGGTATATTGGGTCCTACCGGTGAGGTGTATACATCAGACTCCACATCCAGCTCACATGGTTAAATATCGATTATAGACTCTCCCACTAAGTCAGTCCAAATCAGTTATAGAATGAGCAGCCCAGTTCAGTACAGTGTCTCAGATTCAGTGTTTCAGACTTAGGGCATGTCCTTGCCCATCAGATAGGGTCGTCTTGACCATTTTAGATTATATCAGTAGTTCAGTTCAGCTTACCTGTTGGTCATTGCGTGTCATTTCAGTTCGGACTTTATACTCAGTTACGTCTCTCCCACTTACTCAGTACATTCAAAGTACTGACGCATGCTTTTCATGCTGTATCGTTTCATGATACAGCTGTAGGTTCTCAGATCCAACGCAGTAGTTGCTTCAACTTCAGAGCATTCCATCTTAGCATATCAGAGTGTGAGTCATCATCATTCGGGGGCCTTGTTTATTTACTTTAGTTGGATATGGTTTTATAGAGACTTAGAGTTAGCTAGGGACTTGTCCCAGCAACTCCTCAATAGTTGGCTTTCAGACCAGACTTTTCTTTCAGATATATCATTCCTTTCTCTACTTTTAGTCATTACGTTTTCTTAAACTGATTAATCTTTTATTTAAAAGTTCCGCTATGCACATTTACTTAGAATGCTAGTGTATGATAGACCAAGGGTTGACTTAGGTTCACTTGTGGCTTCAAGTACCCTATTACATACAGGGTGTAGGCTCGGGGCGTGACAGCATCCACAAGCCCCACCTGTTAAGGAGCCCCAAGAACTAGAGCCAGTTTCGCACGCGGAGTTTTGGGCGGCTATCCAGATGTTTGCGCAGGCCTTGACCTCTCAGGTCAACCAGCAGGCTGTTGCGCATATTCCACAGAATGGGAATGCGGAAGCGGCTCGGATTAGATATTTCTTAAGGATGAACCCTCCGGAGTTCCTTGGGTCTAAGGTGGACGAGGATCCGCGTGATTTCATCAAAGAGATTTTGAATATCACCCAGGTTATGGGGGTGACAAATAGATATTGTGTTGATTTGGCCTCGTACTAGCTAAAAGGGGTAGCACATATATGGTTCAAATAATGGAGAGATGCTAGGGCAGTGGGTGCAGGTAGGGGTGGGCATTCGGTGTTTCGGTTCGGTTTTTTCAAATTTCGGTTCAGTTTTTTTGATTTTCGGTTATGAATAAGGAACACCAAACACCGAACCATTTTAATTCGGTTTATTTATTTCGGTTATTCGGTTTTTTGGGCTTGGTTGATGGGCGACTGCTGTTGAGTTGCCGAATGGTAGTGGTGACTGGTGACTATCGACTGGTAGAGTGGTAGTGGTGACTGCCGCCGGTAGTGGTGAGTGGTGACTGCCAACTGGTCAGTAGGGAGGCACCATCGGCGTCATTGCGTCGAGGCAGTGAGGGGCTGAGGGGCAAGGGTTGAGGCAGCGGCAGCGCAGAGAGGATTGGAAATTTGGAAATTGGAAATTTGGAATAGTCGACTGTCGAAAAGAGGAACTGAGGAAGCCAGGAAGGAATAGGATTAGCATTTAGCAG
>JACEIK010013115.1:13686-25384 GCA_018107945.1 Datura stramonium | reverse complement strand
GATTTCTTCATTATTATCTATTTTAGGAACTTGATATTTTTCTGATGAGGTCTTATCTATTACACCTCATGTCTCTTCATGGGTAACTTCATCCCTTAGATTAGCTTGATAATTTATTTATTTTCTTTTTCGAGATTTTTTTCTTTCAAAGATATAGGTCTACCACACCTTATGCATGTTTTAGACTCATTTCACTGTCAAATTGTCTTGTCGGGACATCAAATTGACTTGGAGCATTTGCAGTTGGAATATGTGATTTAGTAACCCTTAGAAGATTAGTAAAAGTATTTAGAAATTGATTTGCAGTAGTTTGCAAGTAAATGATCTTTAGAACCTCCTGTTCACACTGATTTGTATGAGGATCCAGTGAGACAGTGATAATGCATTTCAATCTATCCTTTTCTTTCTTCTTATTTTCTCCCCCTAATATTAGGAAAACTAACTCATAAATGTGATAATCAGCAAATCTGGCTGTAAACAAGTCTCCTGTCATGGGTTTCATATATTTGATAATAGGCGGAGATTTATAACCAACATACATAAAAAAATATGAGGAGAGAGAAGAGAGTGTTTTCAATCTAATCCTCAGAGAAAAACTTTTTTATATATGCAGCAGATAGAAGGAAACACACAAGATAAATCCAATAGAATACAATATGTGACATTTTTAAAGCCAACAAGTATGAATCTAATCAAGAAAATCAAGGGCTAGGATCTAATACAATACAGGTCAAGACAATGTCCTTTCTTCATAGGGAACTATACATCAGGATGGACTAAGGAGGAAATAGCACACATGGATGTTATTAATGACTTGCAGCAAGCAGTTGTAGGCAAGTTCTCATAGATATGGAGAGACATAGATCAATTCAAAAAGCTGATATCGGCTCAATCTGGAATCAAAGGTGAATGTCAAATTGGCTTCTTTAGAAGCAGACATGTCCTCATACGACTGCCTATGATGGAAGACTTTGTGAATTTGACTTCAAAGGTTGCATACTACATCACAGATAAATAATAATATTCACATCAAATGCGGCCATTCATATATGACTCAAAGTTCAAAATTGATAAAGAAACCTCAAAAGCAATGGCATAGATCTCATTTTCAAACCTTCTACCCACATACTATGTAAAAGAGGAACTATTCTCAATAGCATTTGCAGTAGGCAGACCTTGGCATTTAGATATGTCTACGATCAACAAAACAAGACGTAGTTATACTAAGGTTAAAGTCTTAATAGATTTATTAGCAGAAATTCAGTTCAATTAGGATGGATATTGAGGATGAAAAAATAGGAGCAATAAGGAAAATAAAAGTAAAAATTCAATATGACTACCTTCCTAAGTATAGGGACATAATGAACTTGATTGCAGAAATACAAATCATGAATTGACATACAAAGAGGCAGAACAAACCATGCAAAAATAAGGACAAAAAGTACTGAAGTCAATGGGGCATGAAGGAAAAATAATGATCAATTAGGAGAAGGATAAAGGGAAACATATACTGGAGAATGAGAAAGGAAGTACTAAAGGACGATGGTAATACTAGAATAAGGGAAACTATAATCCTCTAAGACACTTAGCTAGAGTGCTATCTAGTGGCAGAGTTATAGCCAATCCAGGAAACTGGAATCCTAAAAAAGACAACATAGTGTAATTTACAGAAAATCAGAACAAGAAGCATGAAAGGATCATCAGACATGATTAGTTTACCGATAAAAAATAGTATGATTTACTATATGAAAATGAGCAGCACAGTGAAGAAGGGCAAGTACAGAATAAGGAAGAAAAAGAAGATATCAAACATAAAAAAAGGAGAAAATAAAGATGAGAAAAAGGAACACAACAAGGACAAGGAAAGAAGGATTAATTATCAACAAAGTTCTAAGGAATGGAAGAAAGATGACGAGGAATATGCAATGATACTAAAATACAAGAGGAACAAGAATCAAATCTGGAGAAAAATAATAAAATGACTAGTGAAAAAGTCAATTGGGAGGGATAGAATAGAAGAAGTAGAATATCAAGGAGAAAAGCCAACTAAAAACTTTAGACAAGGGGGGAGATAACTCTTATGGCTCTACCAAGGTATACCATGGGAGAGGAGTATGCAATGGATGAAGATGAGGGACCAATTGGATTATCATATGCAAACTAGATGGGCAAACTAGTGGGCAGGAGTATGAAAGGGAAGCCACCAGACATAAAAGAAGGGTAGGAGTAGTTAGAGGACAAATATGCAGAGAAGGAACATTTACAAGACATGATAATACATAAGAGCAATTGCCAATATGTACTAAGCAAATTTCTTCTAATACAAATCCACAGGACATAGTTGCCCATAAAGTGATAGAAACAAAAGTGCAGATGGCATCACAACAGTAGGAAGGAGAACAAGAAAGTGAAATCAAGTCAAACAACAGTTCAAAGAGACTGGTGAAACAAACACATAAAAACTCTAAGCAAGAATGGAAAAAGGCTAAGAGTTAAGATGAAATGCTAGCCAATAGGGTAGTTCCAAAGAGAGTAGCAACAATCAAGCATAAATGATTATAAAGGCCTTGATATGGAATATCAGATCTGTTAACACCCAATAGGCATTCCAAAGATTAATTATATTACAAAGACAACACAAGTGCTACATTGTTGCTTTGATGGAACCATTTCAGAATTATAAACATTTGCAAAAATACAAAAGAAGACTAGGAATGAAAACTGTTATAGCAAATTTAATAGCAAGATTTGGGTTTTTATGGATGCTGTGGTATAATGGGAAATATTGATGAATACAAACCAATAAATTACTTTGAAGATCTGTCTTCGAGATATTGGCAGAAATATCATAATAACTCTAGTATATGCTAAGTGTTATAAAGGGGAAAGATAAGGGCCATGTGATGATTTATATCAGCTAGAAAATACAATAGAGTTACCTTGGATGGTGGGAGGTTATTCAATGTAATATTATTAGAGGAAGAGAAGTTAGGGGGCCTGCCAGTTATAATTATTGAATGTGAAGATTTTGCCTATTGTATAAACTCCTGTGGCCTGTTTGATTTGGGTTTTAAGGGTAGTCCATACACTTGGTGGAATGAAAGAGCTGTTAAAGATTGTATATTCAAAAGGCTTGATAGGATAGTTGCTAATCTATCTTTTCAGGAAGTTTCCCATGACATTGTGATGGAACATCTAGCTAAGATTGGATCAGATCATAACCCTATATTATTATCCAGTGGAGAAGATCCTGTTAATATTGTAAAGCCTTTTAAATTTCTAAATTTTTGAATTCAACATGATTTCTTTTTGGAGGTGGTGAAACAAAATTGACATACAGAACATATCGGAATTCCATATCTAGCATTCAAATAGGGATTGAAAAATCTCAAAAGGGCTCTATCAAAGTGGAGCAAGGAGACATTTGGGGGAGTTTTCTAGCAAATTACAACTAAAAAAGTGGTAAAGGTGAAAGAAGCTCTATTTGAGGAAGATTCCAGCATTGTAAATAGAGTGATCTTACAGAAGGCATAAGCAGAATTGAAGAAGTATTTAAGTCTGGAGGAACAATATTGGAAGTAGAAGGCAGGTTTTAATTGGTTCACTAAAGGAGACAGAAACACTAGTTTCTTCCACAATTATGTTACTGAAAAAAAAAGAAAAAAACTTCAATTGAAAGGAATATTGAAGAGAATGGGAACTGGTTGGGATCATGGGAACAAATATAAGGGAAGGCAATGAAATTCTTTTAGAAGTAATTCACACAGGAAGGGAATAACGTGAAATTTGAGTTGCTTAAACATATTTTTCATGACCCAAATGGGTGGGCCATACGGGCACTTACATCGACTATGACTCGAAAGGAGAACCTTCTATATAACATAGTGTCATAACTAATTACAGATTTAATGAACTTACACCAATCAACATTTACTAAAATAAAATAATAAAAATATTCCCAACTTGACTCTTCCCAGATCTAGTCTGGACAGGTATAAGAGCTCTGACAAAATACTTAGCAAGATAAATGACACAACTTCTTCTGATGAGAAGAACACGAAAGTTGATGCTGAGTACTCCACATCATTCAAGAAACTTCACACCTACCACAACCACACCAAAAAGGTATAGCAAGATAGTATCAGTATAACATATGTACCGATAGGCATAATCGACCGACTAAGATTCACGTAATAGCATAATATTTAACATGCAATTGATCAATTCAATGCACAACCATTTCAACTTACAACATAAATTGTCAGAATTACTAGTTACCTTATCAACACTATTAACCGTCAATTCGTCACGGCCCGAGTCTATACCCTGGACACGACATGGTACTTAGAGTCACAAGTAACCCTAAGCCAACCCATAGTCTATCATAACACTACTAATTTGAGTAAAAATATGCAGAAGCTTTAAATAATAAAATCATTTAAGAAAGCTAATTTGATAAAAGTTCATACATCTGAAAAAACAACAATACTAGATGTCTGAGTATATGTCTGAAAGCCATCTACTAATGATGAGTTACTGGGACAAGCCCCCAGCTAACTCTAAAGTCTAATTGAAAGAAAATAACTGAAAAATAAACATCGTCCTCGAAAGATGAGGAGTCACCAACTGCAGCTGTTGATATCACCTGAAAGAATCAACTAATGATGCTGGGTCTGAGAACCTGTGCTTGTATCATGATATGATACAACATAGAAGGTATGCATCAGAACTTTGAATGTATCGAGTAAGTGAGAGATAATATAAATATGAAGAAATAAATAACTGAACTGAAATGACATGAAATGACCAACTAAAATACTGGAAACTAAACAACTAAATATATGACTGATATGGTCAATAATGACCCTGGCTGAAGGTAATAAACATGTCCTGAATATGAAATATTAAGCTGAGTTGAGCTGTACTAAACTGAACTAAGCTGAGCTAAACTGAACTAACTAGTGGAAGTGTCTACAACCGACATGTAACCACATGAGCTAGACGTGGAGTTCGGTGTATACGCCCCATCGATAGGACCCAATATACCTTGCCAGGGTATAAAGGCATGAGCTGGGTGATCACAAGTCTGGGGCATAGGCCAATAAAATAACCTATGGTGTCAACTTAGTTCTGGGAACCTGGGTGCACTGGAACCCTGGTCAGCTCGGTGTTAAGTCCTACTCCCACTGGATAATCCTAGTCTGATTGCTGATAGCATGAAACTGGGGTCTAAGACTAAGTCAGGGATACTTATCTGGAGGTACCTTGAGAGTCTTATCAGATCGAATTTTGTAACTGGTGTCCTAAGACTGGTCAGAGCTGCTTATATGGAAGCGTCGTAACCGTCTAAAGATCAACTAATAGTTTATAACTGATAAATGAGTCTAATAACTGATATCTAGGAGGCACCACTAACACCTTAAGAAAATACTGTAGTCAAACTGATCAGCTGATATTCTGAAATACTGAGTAGACTAGTATTCTGACTGAACTTGAATAGCATGAATTGACTGAGATATCAACTGATATTAACAACATGGGAATCCCAACACTGATAAAATCAAGAAACATGAATAACTAATCAAATATGCAAGACTCTAATTTACTGCATGCCAAATCTAGGGCTAAAATCATCTTTACAAGGACAAGTATCAACAAGTCACAAAATAGTGTAAATATAACTACAATTAGCATGAATAATATTCCACATGATATAAAGGGAATCTAGCTGAAAATTTAGTCACATTCGAAAACTCAGGGACTAGAACTGATAAGAAAATTTAGATGGATTTTGAGGCACAAGGGAAGGACGATTCCCTTGCTAAATTCCCACATACTTGGTGCGGAGTTCTTGAGAGAATCCTGAATAAATCTAAAGAACTGAGGAAGCCCTAGTTAGCTCTGAGATGCCTGACAAGAATTTTTGTGCTCTGAGATCATGGGGTGAGTGGAATGAGAGGGACTTAGTCGGTTACCCTTCTAATTCTCTCCAAAACGTGCCCAAAATGACGTAGTTTAGAGATAAAAATAGCTTGAAGTTACGAAAACACCCTTAGAGCATTGCAGGAAAAATCCTGCTACCAGTCCCCATGAGGCACTCCACGAGTTGTGGGGTTGGGAACGACCCCCCGTGCCAAGTCGTGGCCATGTATGGAAAATCCCCAACATTTTCTCGCATGGACAATGACTGACATCACGAGTCGTCATGAGACCTAACGACTCGTGATGTCTTCTGTTGTCACTGAACCAAAATTTCTCCTTTCGACCCCACGGCTGGTCACGATGAGTCGTTACTTGACCTAACGACTTTTCCCCACCTCTCATCGTCAGCACTGCCTCAGGGGCTAAGCTTTACCAGGACCCTTCCAACGACCAATGCAATGAGTCGTTACTTGACCTAACGACTCTTGGTGTTCGTCGTTTCCACTGAAACATGAACTACGAACCTCCACTCGATGAACCTTCATGACGACTCATTACTTGACCCAACGAGTCATCATGTAGGTCATCACCCTTGGGCTCCTGAACTAAAATTTCCTTCATCAAGTCACGAGTCTGACCACGACCCCTCTAGTCACTGGACGAGTCGTGCCACGACTGTTTTATGGCAAAATTTTCTGATTTTTCCCTAGTTTTTCATGAAAGGTCTGAGTTTGGTCTAGAAAAATTTCGGGGTGTTACAATATCCTCCCTTGGGATCAATCATCCTCAAATGAAGGCTAAAACTGCTGGAAAATCGGAAAAAGAGCTGCAATTCCCAGACTGAGACTATGAACTGATTTCTAAAGGAATGACTGACTTCGAACTGATTTAACCATACTTACAGAGTTGATGCAACTAGAATGAACATTGAAAATCTAAATAGAGCTGATGAGTAAGGAATTGAACACAATATTGAGGAGGAATTTAATACCTGATGCTGGAACTAAACTGGAAGGGAATAAATGAGGGTATTTGTCCATCATGTCTGCTTCTGCCTCCCATGTGGCTCCCTCAACTAGTTGGTTTATCCACAAGACTTTCATCGAAGCGACTTCCTTGTTTCTCATCTTACGAACCCGACGGTCTAGGATCTGAACTAGAACCTCTTCGTAAGAGAGACTATCCTTCACTCCCACACTGTCTAGTGGCATAATTGAAGTTGGATCATCGATGCACTTCTTCAGTAGTGACACATGGAAGACTGGGTGCACATATGCTAACTCTAGAGGTAATTCTAACTCATATGCCACACAGTCAGTTCGCCTCAGAATCCTGTNATATGCCACACAGTCAGTTCGCCTCAGAATCCTGTAGGGTACCACATATTTTGGACTGAGTTTCCCTTTCTTTCCATACCTCATCACCCCCTTCATAGGTGAAATTTTCAGGTAAACCCAATCATCTTCAGCAAATTCCAACTCTCTCCTCCTTACATCAGCATAGGATTTTTGTTGGCTTTGCGCTGTTTTCAACCTTTCCCTGATAAGTTGCACCTTCTGCATAGCTTCATGAACTGAGTTTGGCCAACTTCAAACCACCCTATAGGAGATCTATGCCTCCTACCATATAATGCCTTAAACAGGTCAATCTGAATACTGGAGTGGTAGTTGCTGTTGTATGCAAACTCAATGAGAGGTAGGTGACCATCCCAACTGCCCTTGAAATCAATCACAAAAGCTCTCAGCATATCTTCTAAGGTCTGAATAGTTCGCTCAGCTTGACCATCTATCTGAGGGTGAAAAGCTGTTCTGAGTTTGACCTAATTACCGAGTCCTTTCTGAAATGACTTCCAGAAATGCAAGGTGAACAAGGTACCGCTAAATGAAATAATGGACAAGGGCACTCCATGAAGTCTGATTAGCTCTCAGATATATAGCCTAGCATAATCCTCAGCTGATTTTATAGTTTTAACTGAGAGAAAATATGCTGACTTAGTCATCCAATCCACTATCACCCAAATTGAGTCATGTTGCCGGCGAGTACGAGATAGACATGTAATGAAGTACATATTCACTTCTTCCCACTTCCATATGGGTATGCTGATATCATAAGACATACCCCCAGGTCTCTGGTGTTCCACCTTAACCTGCTGGCAGTTCGGGCACTTAGCCACAAATTCTGCAATGTCTCTTTTCATGCCGTTTCACCAGTAAATATCCCGTAAATCACGGTCCATTAGTTGCACCTGGGTTGATAGAATACATGGAACTATTTTCTTATGCTAGTATCTGTTGTCTCAAGTCACCTACATCCAAAACACACAGTTTGCCCTGGTAACGGAGCACACCATCTCCCCCTTTGGAGAAAGCCTCCACTTCTATTCTGAGAACTGCTTCTTTTAGCTTAAGCAGTATGGGATCTTCATCCTGCCTTGACTTAACTTCAACGACTAACGAGGAATTTAACCCACTTTGCATTACTACTCTGCCCTCAGCTGAATCAACTAACTGCACTCCCAACTGAGCTAATTGGTGAATATCCTTTGCCAATTCTTTTCTACTCTCTTCAACATGAGCCAAGCTCTCCATGGACATACTGCATAGGGAATCAGCCACCGCATTGGCTTTGCCCGGGTGGTATAGCACACTTATGTCATAATTTTTTAATAGCTCCTACCACCTTCTCTATTGAAGATTCAAGTGCATGTACTGAAGGCTCTTGTGATTGGTGAAAACATCCACGTGAGCCCCGTAAAGGTAATGCCTCCATATTTTCTACACAAAACACCATTGCTGCCAACTCAAGGTCATGAGTCGGATGGTTCTTTTCATGAACCTTGAGCTGTTCGGAGGCGTAAGCTATCACCTTACCTCGCTGCATCAGAAAGCAACCGAGTCCAACTCTAGAAGCGTCACAATATACTACAAATCCATCTATTCCTTCCGGTAAGGTTAAAACTGGAGCGATAGTGAGTCGAGTCTTCAACTCCTGGAAACTCTTGTCACACGCATCTGTCCACTGAAACTTCACCTTTTTATGAGTTAACTTGGTTAGAGGATATGCGATATAGGAAAATCCTTCTACAGAATATCGGTAATAACCGGCTAGACCCAAGAAACTTTTGATTTCGTTGGGGAAGTAGGTCCTGGACAGTCTTTCACCACTGTTATCTTTTTGAGGATCTACCTGAATACCATCACCCGATACCACGTGACCAAGGAAAGTCACAGACTTCAACCAGAATTTACATTTACTAAACTTAGCGAACAACTGGAGGACTCTGAGCATCTGTAGCACTATCCTCAGATGGTTAGCATGTTCTTCCTTGTTTCTGGAGTATACCAAAATTTCATCAATGAATATAATGATGAACATGTCTAGATACTGCTTGAAAACCCTGTTTATCAGGTCCATGAAAGCTGCGGGGGAATTAGTTAGTCCGAAGGATATAACCACGAATTCATAGTGACCATACCGAGTTCTGAAGGCTGTTTTTGATATGTCACATTCCCGGACTTTAAGCTGATGATACTCCGACCTGAGATCTACCTTGGAGAAGCATCTGGCTCCCTGAAGCTGATCGAACAAGTTATCAATCCTGGGTAGGAGATACCTGTTCTTAACTATAAGTTTGTTCAGCTGACGGTAATCGATACACATTTTGAGAGTACCGTCTTTCTTTCGCACGAATAACACTGGAGCACCCCATGGAGAGATACTGGGCCTGATCTTTATCAAGAAGGTCTTTTAGCTGCTCCTTCAACTCCTTAAGCTCAGCTGGAGCCATTCTGTAAGGAGGGATAAAGATGGGTTGAGTGTCTGGAAGAAGGTTTATGCCAAAGTCTATTTCCCCACTCGGGAGGGACTCCGGGAAGATCTTCCAAAAATGCGAGGTGAACTGGGTACCTCTATCTGAAATAACATACAAGGGCACTCCATGCAGTCTGACTAGCTCTCGGATTTATAGTCTAGCATAATCCTCAATTGAATCTATAGTTTTAACTGGGAGGAAATGTGCTGACTTGGTCATCCGGTCTACTATCACGCAGATTGAGGCGTGCTGCCGATGAGTAAAAGGTAGACCTGTAATAAAGTCCATATTCACTTCTTTCCACTTCCATATGGGTATGATGATATGCTGAGTCATACCCCAGGTCTCTGATATTCCACTTAAACCTGCTGGCAGTTCAGGCACTTAGCCACAAATTCTGCAATGTCTCTTTTCGTGCCGTTCCAGTAAATATCACGTAGATCACAATACATTTTAGTGGAACCTGGGTGGATATAATATCTCAAACTGTGTGCTTCTGCCAGTATCTGTTGTCTCAGGTCACCTACATCTGGTACACATAGTCGGCCTTGGTAATGGAGCACAACATCTCCCCCTTTGGAGAAAGCCTCCACTTCTTTTCTAAGAACTGCTTCTTTTAGTTTAAGCAGTATAGGATCTTCATCCTTCCTTGACTTAACTTCTCCGCCCTCAGTTGAATCAACCAACTACACTCCCAACCGAGCTAACCTGTGAATATCCTTTGCCAGTTCTTTTCTTTTCTCTTCAACATGAGCCACGCTCCCCATGGACATCCTTCTTAGGGCATCAACCACCACATTGGCCTTGCCCGGGTGGTATAGCACACTTATGTCGTAATCCTACAATAGCTATAACCACCTTATCTGATGAAGATTCAAGTCTTTCTGACTGAACACAAATTGAAGGCTCTTGTGATCGGTGAAAACATCCACGTGAGCCCCGTAAAGGTAGTGCCTCTGTAGTTTCAATGTAAACACCACTGTTGCCAACTCAAGGTCATGAGTCGGATAGTTCTTTTCATGAACCTTGAGCTGTTTGGAGACGTAAGCTATCACCTTACCCTGCTGCATCAGAATGCAACCGAGTCCTACTTTGGAAGCGTCACAATATACAACAAACCCATCTGTTCCTTCAGGTAAGGTTAAAACTAGAGCGGTAGTGAGTCGAGTATTTAACTCCCGGAAACTCTTCTCACACGCATCTAACCACTGAAACTTCACCTTTTTCTGAGTCAACCTCGTCAAAGGAGATGCAATAGAGGAAAATCCTTCCATAAAACATCGGTAATAACCAGCTAGACCTAAGAAGCTTCTAATTTCGGTTGGGGAATTAGGTCTTGGCCAGTATTTCACCGCTGCTATCTTTTGAGGATCTACCTAAATACCCTCACTCAAGACCACGAGACCAAGGAAATTCACAGACTTTAACCAGAATTCACATTTGCTGAATTTAGCGAACAACTGGGTGGTCTATGAGCTTTTGTAGCACTATCCTTAGATGGTTAGCATGTTCTTCCTCATTTATGGAGTACACTAGGATGTCATCAATGAACAAAATGATGAACATGTCTAGATACGGCTTGAAAACCCTGTTCATTGGGTCCATGAAAGCTGCAGGGGCATTAGTTAGTCCAAAGGACATAACCACAAATTAATAGTGGACCATACCGAGTTGTGAAGGCTGTTTTCGATATGTCACATTTCCTGACTCTAAGCTGATGATACCCCGACCTGAGATCTACCTTGGAGAAGTGATGAGTTAGCAATTTACCAACTCATTAGACTCTAAAGTTTGAGTTTTTTCTTAGTTCTCAAGTTGATTATTTGAATTTCATGCCCCTTTTGCTTTTATTGTGTGCAGATGCCTAAGTGATCTGGGGCATATTTATATGCCCAATTGATACTCAAATGCATCGCTTTTGCCTTGTTTATCCAACAATGTGTGTACATTCGCATGTAAATTGTA